>CM053506.1:38545722-38570632 GCA_028627145.1 Eidolon dupreanum
CAAGAACACGGAATCTCTTTCCATTTCTTTGTATCTTCTTCGATTTCTTTTAATAGGATCTTGTAGTTTTCATTATATAGGTCCTTCACATGTTTCATTAAATTAATTCCTAGTATTTTATTCTTTTTGTTGCAGTTGCAAAATGAATTATTTTCCCTGCTTTTTCTGACACTTCATTACTAGACTATAGGAACACTATGGATTTTTGAACATTGATTTTATATCCAGAAACTTTACTGTATTCGCTTACTGTTTCTAGTAGTAAAACCAAACCACTTTTAAAAAATTATGTTAAGGTGCTCCTAGATACCAGTGATGGTCATTTTTCTTTAGTTACCAAAGCCTTATAATTTGTTTGGTAAAGGTCCTGTTTCTCTTTCAGGTGAAAACATAAGAATATGGGGATGACAGTCCTCAAAATTATTAAACTTAGTAAAAGGCAACATATCTTGGCAGTTTCAGGGAACTTAAACTAAGGCTAGATAGCAATGGAGAGAAGAGATATTTTTCCTCTTTGTGCTCTCCTAACACAGAAAAAAATCTGAGCAGCATATCACTTAGATATGTTTCTGGTGGTTTAACTTATCATAAATTCATATTCCAGTTAAAAATAAGTAAAGTAGAGGCAAATACCCTAAGTACATACACTGCCAGATGGAAAAAAGAGAAAAAAATAGGGTTAAGGGGAAAATACTCTTTGCTCCAATATCAGAAAATGACATACGGAATTTCTATATTTATTCTTCTTTTCCTTCCTTCATTTATTCATTGATATTCACCTAGCACTTACATGATACATAAATGAATATGCAAAAAAGGAAGACATTAAAATAAATATGACAGCTCTTTGAAAATGAGAAAATACTACAAATCTTCTTTGTTATTATAATCTTTATCACAAGATCTGTATAATTCTTGTGGACCATGATTACAACAGCTGCTGCACAAGAGAAAGTATGTCTTGATGGGCTTGGATTTTCAAAGCAATTTTCACTGGCAAAGTTTCTTGCTTAAATACATTTTCAAAATTCTGTTAATCTACAATCTGACACTTCTCAACTCGCATTCAGTCACAAATGCAGAAAAAACACCCTATAATTCATATTAGCCCTTCCGATAAATCAATCGATTTAGCCTGTAAACTATTCAAATTAAACTTCTATTTTCTCCACCAATAAATCTCAGGTTTCATATCCACAACCAGCCATGGACCAGAATGAAAGATTTAACGAAGCTTCAGCAGGTAGTTGTTGAGTAAGTGCTCTGATACATTTCCGCCCCATAAACATTTAATGAGACTTACTCCCAACAGAGTGTTTACTACATCGATTTATTTCATAGCATTATATTTGCAGAAGCCAGATAGAGCAAAGGTTATTTTGGATCCTTTACCAATACAGCTCCCTGTACATAAAGTGCAACCATTTAATATACAAAATCATTTTAAAAGGCTAGATGCTCAATAAATTTTTCTTTATCTAGTTCAGACAGCCTCAGCAGCTATTTGTAATGCAGATATAAAGATGTATATAAAATTTAGGCATTTTATACTATCTTGAGCATCCCTAGCTTTGACTGGAACTGAATTTTAAAGTTTGTTGAGAGAGTATTAGGATTTCAGGGAAATATGTTTGGTATTCCCATCTGCCTTGTTCAGAAGATGTGAATCAGCCACATATCTTGAGAAAGGAAAGACTCCATCACTATTCTTAGACCTACTTTATTAAAACTACGCACACACAAACACATGCACACTTTCTTCTCCTCTCCAACCACTACCATTTCTTATCTGTAATGGCTACTTTCAACTAAAGTGAGAAAAGAGAGAAAAGAGAAGTCCCCAAAAGAGGAACAATTTGGAAATCTTCTGTCTTCTACAGTCCTGGGAATACAGTGCAGTGTCAGGGATAAACTGGACCACTTAAGCAACCATCCCTTGATATCATCCTGTTTACTACTGTGAAAAATGATATAGAGTCCTATCTGTTCACACTAGAAAACTTTACCTCACCATATTAGCCACCTTCTAAATACAAACTATTTCTACTTAAATGGCCCAGATACAAAGGCCTTTTCACTAACTAGTTATTAAATCTTTTAGACTTGGTTACATTTATCATTTCTCTGGTGGTTCATAGAGACTAACAATCTTAACATAAATTGTGTTGAATTTTAATTAAGCACATTAAATTCTATCTGTGAGAATTTGGTATAACACAGAAGTTAGAAATAGAAAGTCTAGGTTCACATCCTGGCTGCTATCACTCAATAACCTTCTCATTTGAGCAAGTTACACTACCTATGTAAGTCTTGGTTTTATTTTCTGTGAAACAAAATTAAAATGTTTATCTTATAGGGACTCTGTAATAGTAAGTGTTTAAGTGATAAGTGTTTAGCTATCAAGAAATGTTAGATTTTAATTATGGGGGACATAATATTCTATTGGTATCACTAGTATAAAATTAGTAAGAAACAGTTTTGCCCACAGGAGTTTTCAATTTTCTTATGAAGACACATATCTAGTGCTCATTACACAGGACAAACAATTAGATGATGGAGCGTTACTAAAGAATCACCACTAATCTTCTATCCTATATAGACAAATAGTTCCTAAAATTTTCACATAGATGCTAATAATTAGGAATTTAATAAATTTTCACATAGATGTCATAGAAATTGAATAATGCTGGATTAGAAAAAGAGACGTATTTAAAGACATGTAATTAACAGAAAAGCACACAGAAAGGTTATTCTAAATTTAAATACATTAAGTATCTGATAATTTTATTATGAAAGTAATAAAGCTAAGAATAATATGAGAATTATATGTCATATGTTTAGTTTAGTTTTAAGTTATCAGTAAAACTTAAATAATTTTAATTGCATTGATTCTTCATTATGAAAGAATCTAAGCTTTTTTATATGCTTCATTAATTCACTGATTCTGACAACACTATGATTGATATAGATTCTATTATTATCCCCATTTCATAGATGAGAAAACTAAAAGTTAAATAACTTTCCTAAGGTCACACAGGCAGTATGCCATAGCTGAGATAGGAACTAGGCAGTTGGGATTCAGACCCTTATCCTTAAGTGCTATACTATGTTGCCCCTGATTAATGAACTACATGTCTGACTTGGGTAGCCAATGATCTTTGACATCATACTTGAATGTCTGATAAATATCTCAAACTCAACATGCTGAAAATTGAGTTTCTTCTCAAAACCAGCTTCACCCACAGTAGTCCCCATCATGATTGATGAAAACTTCACCCGTCCAGTTGCTCAAGCCAAAAACAAAACAAAACAAAACTTTCTAATTATCTGTGGTAGATACAAAGGTGTACTGCCCATTTCCCCTTCCAGGTAGGACTTGTTGGCCAGCTGTGAGGGCAGCAGATGGCCCCCAGCTGCCAGTTTCTTCAGTATCTGTCTCAGCAACAGGGGGCTGCTTGCCGCTCCAGACCCCTGAGGGTCATACTCTTCCCAGGGCAGGATAACCTGCTTTCAGTGACTGAAAGAGGCAAAGAAGCCTGGCTTTTCTGCATGACAAGGTAACTCGAGAACAACCTTCTTTCCAGAACTCCCTGATTGGTCTAGGCTTTCTAGGTCTGACTTATAGAGAGACTTCTTCCTCTACTTAGTCTTGCTCCCTTTCTCTTTCTCTTCACTCATGTTAATTCCTAATCATGCAGTGTCCCAAACTCTGTCTGGTGGGTGCTTCTAGAGGACCCAGCCTATAACACCAGCCAGGGCTCCTCCCTTTCTCTCACATCCCACACGTATTCTGTCAAATTCAGTAGGCTCTACATACAAAATTTAGCCTTAATATTTATTGATGCCACATCATCCGAACTAATATATAAGGTGGAATGAGGCGGTACATGTAAAGTATAAGGATGGGACCCATGTTACTACAATAGCCTCCAGCCTGGTGGAGGCTGGAACACTTAGCTGTCTGGAGGCCATTTTTCAGCTGCTCCCTTTGTTCACCTTCAGTGTCTGAGCCACATACAGTCAACGTGACCCTTTTAAGACTCAACTCTCCAGAGTCACACCTCTGCTTAAAACCTTACAATGAATTACAGCTAATTCGAAGTAAAAGCCAGAGTCCTTAAAAGCCTACCCAGCCCTCCATAACCTAACCCCATTGGGTCTCTGACCTCAGCTCCTAATACTCATCCCCTCAATCTCCCCACCCAGACACCCCAGTTTCTGTGCTGACACAAATACTAAGGCATACCTTTAAGCCTTTGTTCTAGATCGTCATCTACCTGATTCTCTAACTTTCTTCAGGCCTTTGATAACATCTCACTTTTTCAGTGTAACAATCTATACAATTTACTTATCTATGTTTATTGTTTTGTTTTTTGCCTATATACTCCTATTCAAATGTAAGCTTCATGAGGGTAGTGATTGAGTATATCCCAAATACAAAGAACAGTGCCAATAATAAATATTTGTGGAGTGAATAAATCCTATATTTCATAAGTTGATCTATATAAAATAAAGCCATCATTTCAATCCCATTAACAATCCTCAATTTAAATTTATTGACTTCCTTGACAGAGATATAAAGAAATCAGAAATCTGATAGAATATTTCCTGCTAATAAATTCACTGGAAGTTACAAGATGATAAAAGAGACTGATTGCATAAGTGGACTTTTATTTACTCCTACACTAAACTCTAACATATATATCTAAAAACTCATTTCTGTTTATTTTCATATTGGGACAGCAAATCACATTTTACCCTTCTCACAACTTACCTCGAGCTCATCAAGAGCACTTCCCAGGGTTGCTGCCTGAGGTTCCAGTGGAGCTCGAGCATTCTGGATGCCTTGTGAAGCATTTGAAATTACATTGAGGGCATTCTGAATTTCTTCACAGACTGTGTCCTTGCTGGCCTTGAGGGAAGCAACATCAGAATGCTCCAAACAAGCTGAACAAATTGAATGCAAGAGTGGAGAGTTCTCCTTCAAAGAGGCCCGGGCCCCTGCAATTTCATCCCTCTGATCTGGAGATTTTAAGTCCTAAGGAGAGAAATAAAAAGAGAGTTGCCTTATATGAGTTATGGGAGAAAATTTATACAAAGAAGTTCCATTTTTCTGTCAATATATATGAAAAGATAATAGACACTAAGAAATCAGGTATAAGTTAAAATCAAGGCCGTCAATTATTTTCATACTCCTTCAGATTTCATTAAAAGTTCTACAATAGGAAAGCTGAGCCAATTTGCAAATAAAGATCACAAGGTACAGGTGTGTAATACTGAGTAGATCTTACATTTGTCAGTCATATCCCTATAAGTCAGAAAAATGCTCTGGCATTCACATGATTAAGTATATTATAAGAGAACTTGAATTATACGGATGCTGATTACCTATTTCCATAAATGCTGATGCATTTAACATTTTCATTAAAACTAAACAAATTCAGTTAAGAATACTAAATTGAGCCTCCCACCATTCAGCTATTTTCCACTTTTTGTCAAAAATACTCACTAATAAATTATTCCTGTAACTTTGACATTTATTCAACAGTTACTGAGCACTTAGCATATGCTAACCCTTGTGCCAGATGCTGAGTATTCAGATGTGAACAATCCTACAAGGACCTTGCAGCTTATGTTTTCGTTTGAGAGGTAGGGGGCCTAGACACCTACAATAAACTAGGTAAACAAATACACAGGACAATTTCAGGTAGTGATAAATGCTATGAAGAAAACAAAGTAAAATGTCATAGAGACTGATTTGAGAGGAGAAAGCTGCTTTAGCTTGGGAGGTCAGACAAGATATTTCCACTGAGATGACATTTATAGTAAATATAAATGAAAAGCATTACAAACAGTGAGAAGAGAGGAAAGAGAAAGTCCTGTATAAGGGAAAACTAGCTCAAAATACAGTGAAAAACTCTGGCAAGCTCTGCCTTAACCAAGTGATGAAGGTAAACATCGTTAGTGATATTCCATGGATATTGTTTACCCCTTGGTATACTGTGACAAGAAGGGCACTTTGTCTCTATGGTGTTCTCTCCAAAGGCCCAAGATCCCAGTCTAATCATGAGAAAAACAATAAACAAAACCAGGTTGGGGAACATCCTATATGAGGCCTGAGCATTATTCCTCGAGACTGTTAAGGTCATGAAAAACAGCAAGACTGGCTGATAAACTCTCACAGGTCAGAGGAGACTGGGGAAACGTGACACCTAAATGCAATGTGGTACCCTGTATTGGATCCTGGAAAACAAATAAATACCACATTCAAGGAAAAACTGATGAAGTCCAAATAAAGCCTGAAGTTTAGCTGACAATAATGCATCAGTGTTTGTTGTTCATTGTAACAAATGAAAGAATAACAATGGAGGAAACCAGAAGAAAGGCAAATGAGAATTCTCTGTACTATCCTTGCAATTTTTCTGGAAATTTAAAAGTATTAATATAAATAGAAAGTTAATTTTAAAGGAAACTATTTTGAGGGAACTTAACAGTACACTACGCACACTATCTCATGTAATCCTAATTTTAAAAAAATTCATGATATTTTTCCACATTTTAAAGATGAGAAAACTGAGGTTTAGAGAGTCTAAGTTCCTAATACCAAGTGACAGAGCTAGAGGGTGGTATTTCTTGTGCTTGTAACCTAAGTCACTGTGATGCTAAACCATGATCCTAACAACTATGTTACATACTTTCCTGCACAGGAAATATCTTCCTCATTTGCTATACAAGAAAGAAGACTTGTATTTATCTAATGACTCATAGTTTATAAATTGTTTCTAGATATAGTATTTTATTGATCATCACAACACCTTTGGAGGCATTAAGGCTGGTGTTATTAGTCCCATTTCAACTAAATAGGTATTTAGTGTAAGAAGATTAGAAAGCTAGTAAAAGAACTGAGGTCTAAACCAAAGTCTTACAAATCCTGAGCATTTTTCACAAGACTCTGCTACCAAGGAATAATGATGCCTGAGGTTAATAAATGGCTGTGCTACTATATTTTTAGTTCATTCCTTTCTGAAAATAAAGGTTGTCTGCTACTTTATGCAGGCTTGGGGGAAGTTTAACTTCTTTATAAGATGTAGGGAGGACAGTTAGAAGTGGCTGTCAACTCACTGTTCATACACACTAATTAACCAAGAAAAGATACTTTGTGGTTTGCTTGGCTTGCTATGATTTCTCCCTTATATTTCTGGTCTGGGTTCTAGTTTCAGCTCTGTCATTAGCACTATCAACTGAGTAAGTCTTCTGCTCTTTCAATGTCTGTTTTTCCATCTATAAAATGGGGATAATGACATTTCTGCAAACATAATATTGAGTATGTAGCACATCAGAAATGGAATATGCTTGGAAAATAGTAGAGACTTATAGAAAGAGTACAGAATTATTTTATTCTTGAATTTTATCAAACTTGGAGTACTGTCTTTGGCCTGTAATGGTCTCCATGATTTTCATATTTCCCACAATTTTATAGTCTATGTATATTTCAATGTGACTGAGAGGATAAATAATTTAATGTTTTAAAAGGATGCACAACTCCTCAGAGGAATAACAATAAAACCTATAAATATTATTTAAAAAGCTAAAAAATTCTCTGCATATTAAAGTATAACAAAAACTTATTGCATAATTCCCTCTGAAGTGACCTACAGATAATGAATACTTCTTTATCTAGAATGGTAGGGTCAATGTTTAGGTAGTTTCTGAAAAGAGAAAGTCTGTGAACATATATTATTACAAGGAAGGTTACAGTTAAAAATATTATTTTACTCTAATTGTGGCTATATATATTTCATGGTAAACTGTGGTAACTTTAATGCTGTAGGAACTTTGGAATTTAAAAAACTCGAATGTATTTTTGGCGTTGAGCCTAAGCTTTGTTATCTCTGCTCAAGGAAATTATAGAATCTTTACTGAGCACTGCTCTTCCAAAGAGCAAGCTGATAAAGCTCATGAGAAAGGAGAAGCTTGGTGAACATAACAAAAATGACATATCATGGCAGCTGGTGAGAGAAAGAAAGGTAGGTTACAGAGTATAGGTAAGGGAAATAAAGAAGACAATACTGTTTCTCCTAAAGGACATCCTAAAGGATAAAGTTAATGTAATAAATAGACGCAAAAGCAAAAGGGGAACTAATGAATGCCGGCCTTCTAACAAAAAGTTATGGTCATATTTGTTTTGTTTTATTTTAACTAATGATAACCATGAGCTAGAAGATTCATATGTTGTCTATTCATCCTAAAATTTTAAACCACGTCAAAATAGGAATTAAATGGTAGGATCAATTTGACATTTCTTTGGATGGAGAAGTATAAAAAATTCAGCTCCTGGAGGATCAATACTTATTTAATATCTTTTTTTAAATGCTCCAGAAGAAAAAGCTCACATGAGATTTCTAAGTTAAGTAGACATTAAATGCTTCTAGCTGATGAAGAAATACACAGATGGGATTTAAAAAAGAAGACCTTAAAAGTCTGTGCAAGTGGGAAGAAAAGTAACATATGAGTTTTAACCCTGGCAAGAAAACAAAATGTATTTCAGGATTTTAAAGATAAAAAGTATAAAAATGGAGAATCTTTAAGCTAATTAATTCAACCATTCATTCAACAAATATTGTTGAGATCCTAGCATACATCAGACAGTTCAATACATATTAGGAATACAAAAATAAAGAGCTTGTAGATCAGAAAAGGAAACAAACAAAGTTCTATGGGGTTAAAAAAGAGTTAATCATAGCATAGAAGAAAGTCCCTCAGTCTGAGGACACTAAAGAAAATTTATTAGAGAAGGCGACTCTTAAAAAATAACTGAAATTTTTCCCTGTAAACAATGCAGAACAAAAAAATAACAGCATGTGCAAAGACCTGAAGCATGAGAGAGGAAGAAGCATGCAGGCCTCTGCAGGTGGCACTACCACAAATATAAGCATACCTTGCAGTTATTGAAGTTCAGTTTCATACGAACGCAATAAAGCTAATGTCACAGTAAAGCCAGTTATAGGAATTTTTTTGTTTCCCACTGCACATAAAAGTCTTGTTTATAATACTGTAGTTTATTATAAAAAAACTACAATACTGTAGTTTTTTAGGCATACATTATATCTTAAAAAAAACAATGTATGTACCTTAATTAAAAAATATTTTACTGCCAAAAAGTGCTCATGATCATCTGAGCCTTCAGTGACTCATAATCTTTTTGCTGATGGATGATCTAGCCTCGATGTTGATGGCTGCTGGCCGATCAGGGTGGTAATGCATTGGCAATTTTTTAAAATAAGACAATGAAGTCTGCTGCATCAATTGACTTTTCCTTTCATGAACAATTTCTCTGTAGCATGTGAGGTTGTTTCATAGCATTTTACCCGCAGTAGAACTTCTTTCAAAATTGGAGTCAGTCCTCTCAAAGCATGCCACTGCTTGTCAACCAAATTTACATAATATTCTAAATTCTTTGTTGCCACTTCAATAATCTTCACAGCATTTCCACCAAGAGAAAATTTAAAAAGCAACTTTTCATCCATTAGTCTTATCATGACATTTTTGCAATTCAGTCATGTCTTCAGTCTCCACTTCTAATTTTAGTTCTCTTGCTATTCCCACCACTTCTTCAGCTATTTCCTCCACTGAAGTCTTTAACCCCTCAAAGTCATCCGTGAGGAATAGAATCAACTTCTCCTAAACTCCTCTTAATGTCAGTATTTTAACCTTTTCCTGTGAGTTAAGAATATTTTAATGGCTTCTAAAATGGTGAATCCTTTCCAGAAGGTTGTCAATTTACTTTGCCCAGATCCATCAGGGGAATTGTTATCTATGGAAGTTAGAGCCTTCCAAAATGTATTTCTTAAAAAATAAGACTTAAAAGTCAAAATTACTCCTTGACCTGTGAGCTGCAGAATGGGTGCTGTGAGAGAAGGCATGGCAACATCAATCTTGTTGTACATCTCCATCAGAGCTCCTGGTTGACCAGGTGTGTTATCAATGAGCAGTCATATTTTGAATCATTTTTTCTAAGAAGAGCTGAACAATGGGCTTAAAATATTTGGTAAACCATGTTGTAAACATGTGCTGTCATCCAGGCTTTGTTGTCCCATTTATAGAGTACAGGCAGAGTAGGTTTAGCATAATTCTTAAGGGTCCTAGGATTTTAGAATGGTAAATGAGCATTGACTCCAACTTAAACTCATCAGCTACACTAACCCCTAAAAAGATGGTCAGCCTGTCTTTTAAAAGTTTTGAAGCCAGGCATTGACTCCTCCTCTCTAGCTATGAAAGTCCTAGATAGTATCTTCTTCCAAAATAAAGCTGTTTTGTCTATATTGAAAATCTGTTGTTAGTGTACCCACCTTCCTTAATTAGCTTAGCTAGCTCTTTTGGATAACTTGCTGCAATTTCCACATCAGCACTTGATGCTTCACTTTCCACTTTTACATTAAGGAGATGATTTCTTTATTTAAACTTTATGAACCAACCTCTGCTAGCTTCAAACTTCTGTAGCTTCCTCACCTCGCTCAGCCTTCAAGGAATTGAAGAGAGTTAGGGCCTTGGACTAGATTAGGCCTTGGCTTAAAAGAACATTGTTAGTGGTTTGATCTTCTAAGCAGACCATTATCTAGATTTTGATTTAAAGTGAGAGGTATGCAATTCTTCCTGTCACTTGAACACTAAGAAGCCACTATAGGGTTTTTAATTGGCCTAATTTCAATACTGTTGTGTCTCAGGTCATAGGGAGATTCGAGGAAAGGGAGGGAGATGGGGCAGGCTAGTCAGTGGAGCAATTAGAACACACACACTTATTAAGTTCATCAGCTTATATGAGTGTTGTTTGTGGTGTCCCCAAACAATTACAATACTAACATCAAATATCAGAGATCACTATAATAAATATAATAGTAATGAAAAAGTTTGAAATATTGTGAGGATTTCCAAAAGGTGACAGAGACATGAAGGGAGCAAATGCTTTTGGAAAATGTCGCTGATAGACTTGCTCAAAGCAGGGTTGCCACAAACCTTCAATTTATTTTAAAAAAAAAAGAGTAATATCTGTGAAGTGCAAAAGTGACTCACAATAAATTAAGGTGTGCTTGTACAGGGGACCTAAGAAGGAATAGTGATGAATCCAGTTAGAAAGGTAAGCAAGAGACACCTCAGATGCCACAATAAAGAACTGGATGGAAGGGCAACAAGCTCAGATATGTATTTTAAGACGTTGCTCTAGGAATGACCTTTGAGTAGATTAAAGAGAATAAAATTGCAGTCAGAGAGACCAGTAAATAAGCCAGGCAATAGACAATGGGTGCCTGAAT
The DNA here is from genome assembly GCA_028627145.1 of Eidolon dupreanum. Taxonomy (NCBI): domain Eukaryota; kingdom Metazoa; phylum Chordata; class Mammalia; order Chiroptera; family Pteropodidae; genus Eidolon; species Eidolon dupreanum. Next base: position 38,557,032 of record CM053506.1, read on the forward strand.
GCTCAATACCATTGCTAGGCTGTAATAGAATGAATCAGGAATATTTAGGAAATACAGATAATAAGACTAATATTTAGAATGGGTAAGGAAGCATTTAGAAGCATCTAGAAAATTGTTTCAGCAATTGTGTACCTACTGATACATTCACCAATATAGGAAATACAGAATGAATAATGTGTTTGCAAGAGAAAGAAAAAGTATGTTTCGTCATCTGCCAAATGTGAGATGACATTGTAATATTCAAATGAAAATATACATACATGGATTTAGAATTCAGAGGAGAGTTCAGGCTACAAGTAGAGATCTGTGAATCGCCAACCCATGAGGATAAAGCCATGTATGTAAAGGTTATGGGGCCTTCACCCAGGATGAATATTACAATAATAAGAATGTGGGAACCAGCACAAATTGTTTCTTGAGGATGTAAACCTGATCAATTTAAGAGGTAGCCCAAAGAGTCAAATTTATATTGTAAATCACCAAGAAATTGGAAAATACTGAACTCTCAAAAAACAAACAAGGAAGCAGAAAACACATACACACTCTCGAATATAGGACTTGAATTACTGTGGATAATTATGTTCACCATATTTTAAAAAAAGAGAATTAAATAAGTTTTTTTAAAAAATAAACAATTTGAAAAGACAGTCTTACTTCTATATCAGGGAATTAAAAATATGGGGCCTTTTACCTCAAAAAAGGGAAATTAATATTGTAGAACACATGATAAAAAAAACTTGAACTCATGAATGAATTTGACAAGTTATTAATGAACTTCTTTACTAAATCTAGAAACAATAGATTGAGGAAGTAGCTTTTTAGATTGGAGTGAAACAAATTAAAAATCTATTTGTTCATAATGCTGTCTCCCTCACTTCATTATAATTCTTTAGAATATAAGCACTACAGCTCATTTATTTTGTATCCCATTATTGAGTATTATATGGCACATATTTGGAGCTTAAGATAATTTTTTGAAGAAATGAATAGACAAATGAACAAGAGAAAGTTAAGTTAAGCTCAGAAGGGGTAAGAAAGTTTTAATATGATTACTCCAAGAAGTCAAACTTGTAGAAAATACATTTAATCTAGAGAGTTTGGACAAATTTGTGTATGACAATGTCACAGAAAGCTAAAGAGTAAAATTAAACTATATCTATCTTTACGTTAAATATTAGTGATACCATTAATAAAGCTACTTTGGAAAACTGTTTCATAATATCTACTGAAGCTGAACTTACATAAACCCCATAAGCAGCTATTCCACTCCTAGGAGAGGATACACACATGTGGAAATATGTCCATATGTTCATTAAAAGACATATGCAAACATGTTCACAGAAAGCACTCTTCATAATAACCCCAAATTGGAAACAATCCAAAGTAATGAGAATGAACAAAATATAGCTACATAGAACAACATGAAATATGGACTAAAAAACACCAGATACAAAAAAAAACACATATTGTTTGATTCTATCTATATAAAATTCAAACTCAAGCAAAACTAATCTATGTTTTAAAAAAGAGAATAGCGGTTACTCTTGAGGAATGATTAGAGACCAAGGAACACAGGGACATTTTCAATTCTGATAATTTTCTGTTTCTTGCTCTGGGTGCTGGTTACATGGTGGGTTTCACTTGGAAAAAATCATTGGACTGTATGCTTATAAGCTGTTCATTCTTCTGAATCTAACTTATACTTTAATTTAAAAGTTTACATAAAATCTAACAAACAAAAATGTTAGTAAAGCCAAACGAGTATTCACAATTTGTAACTTCTCTTAATAAGAACACTAGTATAAATTAATTACGGATCTTCCTGTGTCTTATTCCCAAGATATTAAGAAAAGAATGAGCAAACTGGAATAAGCAATTCATTTGTAAGTATCTTTCACCCATATTGAGGGCTTTTATTTTAAAAGGGCAAAGGAAAACATCAAAATGTTTGAAAAATACAAATAAGAAAATAAAGCTCCCACAGCCTGACCATCAGAAAGGGCAAAGCTAAAGAATTTTCACAGAAACTCATTCCATGGACCCTTGAACAAACCCTCATTTCAGAGAATCAGAGAAAACTTCCTTACTAAGCTACATCCTTCCCCAAGTGGAATAGCAGATACTCTGCTCAAGAGAGCAGAACAACATGCAAATGACCAAGTTTCTCTTCCAGGTGTTTAAATGCAGTTCCTGGAGCTGACAAAACCACTCTGGTAGGGGAAGGAAGGAAGTTTATAAAGAGTGGTTTTATTTTCATAAGACTAGGAAGATGTGCAGCAGAAGAGCTCATGGATACTTTGCTTTTTGGATTCCATCCTTGGTTGGTTTCTACCTGCCGCCTTTTTTCTGCCAAGATGTTGCCTGCTGTTTCACTGGTCACTGGGCAGCTTCACATTCCATCAGAAAACAAACTAGTACAAACACCTGCTACTTTAAATGTTTTTTCCAACATAAATTAGGAAGTAGAATACTTAGCCTTAACTGAGCTGGGGGATGATGAAACAAGAAGAGACTGTAGAGATGCAAAGAAAGTTTTGAGAAAAAAATAAATTTTTAAAAACTACAAGATTTTATAATCAAAACATTATGAAGCAGCTACATCCCTGCCCAAGTGGAATAGCTTAGTGAGGCCTTACTGCTTTTCAAGTCTTATTTCCCATTTTCTATTTCAAATTAGTAGGACACATTCAAAAAATGAGAAAATAAAAGAGTTCTTCAAATTCAAATAGAAAACTGATAGTAGTATTAAGCTATCCCCAAGGTATGCATTCTGAGCCATTAATGTATACCTCCAGTAGTTGAAATACACCAAATTGAATATTAATAACTCCAAGGAAACCTCTTAGGAAAACATTGTTAGTTAATTCTAACACAGACTACTGTGTCAGTAAAGAAAACATATATATAAAGTTTAGAAATGTACTACATTTTCTATCCATCTGAAGCAAATATGTATTACATCTGTCTATTATTTTCCTCAAATTTAGATCTAAAAAATAAATTTTATCTGAAATTATCCACCATATGACGAAAAAGGAATGACCAGAAAAACAGAAAAATAATGAGTTACTTCATCAAGACCCAGTTACCATACTTCATACTTCGCTTCCATTTGTATGTATATTTCATCACTCAACCTAACAAGATTCAAATATCCATAAATTAGAACTTGTTCTCTTAAGTATAGATTATTAACACCTATGAGCATTAAGTTGGATTTTAACACCTAGTCAAACAACAAGCCCAGGGATGTTGATGCAACTTCCTAATTAATAATCCCTTAAATTCATGTAGTGGTTTATCCTATTCAACATGTTTCCATTCATTCTTTCACAAAGAATCCCCTGAGGAAATATAAAAAGTATTATCCCTAACTGTTGAAAGGACATTTGTCCAAAGGCACACAAAATTAATAAAAACTGGTGGGTTAAATTGTATTTAAGAAAGCCAACATTTACTGAACAGCTATGCTATCTCCTGCATGAAAAAACTCTCCATTCACATTCTCATTTAATGGCCCAGCTATGAATAGAATCTATGATTGGCTCCTGTCTTAACACTCTTTCTACTCAACACTATTTTTATTTGTTATCAGTAGCTTCATCATCTGCTCCCAAAGTCTGTCAAAGGATTTTCCCACAACCCTGAAGTTTTGTGGTAGCCCAACACAGAATAAGTATTTCAAGTATATCTAATTGATGAATAATTGTTATACATAATACAACTCAGATTATAAATACACTCCTTAATTCAGTTTCAGAACAAATCTGAGAAGAAAACCTCAGGCCAAAACTATAAGACTAGAAATTGAAGTCTGATCCATAAGCTCACTGTTCAAAAATATGAGATAAAATATAAGATACAGGAAGAAATATAAAAATATAGGATACAGGGAAAGAGTGAAACTATAAATATCATCTGGACTATTTCTATCTATCTTTGATGGGGAAAAAAAACATTCTAAATATGGCATCTTAGTAATGATAATTTAATGGTTGTTTTTTTCCAGAGGAAAACAAAAACTATTTGGCTCTTTAGTCTAATTCAACAAGCTTGAAACACCTACGGTAAGGTGTGACTTTAAAGCTAAAGCTGTAAACTCAGATATTTATTCTAAGCAGGAAGCATGAAAAGACCAGATGTAAGTGAATTGGAAGTTGTGAGGACCTCATACACTATAGAGTATCTGCTTCATTTAAAAACATTCAATTCCAAATTGGTCAAATATATAGACTCTCTGACCTCTGCTCTGAAGTATTAGCACAGATGTTTCTGTGAGCCTTATGAATGTAGTCTTCATGTTTTATATGCGTATGTGTATCTGACCTTGAAAGAGATTGGAAAGATAGATAACGCCTGTCCCTGGGCCTGAGGAGCCTACAATAGTGAAGAGACACGAGGCAAATGCTTAGCAACTCCAAAGCAGGAAGTTCGTCTCATAATAGAAACAGCATGAGCTTTGAGGTTAGAATCCCAACACAATGATACTCAAATAGCAGATTTTGAGTAGAGTAATTAACCTTACTTTAGTTACAAAATGAGTGCTTATCTATTCATCTTTCAAGACATCTTGATTTCTCATGTTCTGTTACCCACCCATGCACTCATGTGCTACTTTACAGGGTACTGATGAGATTAAATGAATTAATGTGCAACATTTTTTCAGCATTTCTTACTTGACTTCTCTCTGTAGAGCAAACTATTGGCCAATTAAAATGTTTGCTCCTGTCTTAGATGACAATAAATACTAAATTTAAACAGACAGGTATTTACCTCTCTTCTGAGCTCCAAGTGCATAACTCATGCTGGGTCTCAAACATGTCTAGAATTGAACCCACTGCCTTTCTTATACACATCCCCAAATACGTTTCTACTCCAAAATGCTCAGACTGAATGGCCTCAAATCCAGCTGACTAATAAAAATCTTGAGGAATATCCTTGACTCTTCCATTCCCTTATCTCACCACTAAGTAAGGTCTGTTATTCTACTCATTAACTATTTCTCCAGTGTGTAACCTTGTTCTTTTCCTCACTACTAGTACTAGTCTAGGACAGATATGATTAATAATAAAACTAAGGAAGTGTTTGTAAATATAAGAAGGAAAGAACAAATTAGAGAAATATTTAATGAGAGAACTTTTTGACTAACACAATCTTTTCTCTATCATACATTCAGAGGAGTCTCTCTAAAATTCAAACATGAAAACCATTTCCCAATTTAAAGTTTTCAAGTGACTGTTAATCCACACATAATAAAGCTTATATTGCTTATTATACACAAGCATGGTCTGACTCCAGCTTCTCTAGCCTCACTTCCTACCACTGCTGTCAGAGGAATTCTTTTCTTTTGCTACACAGAATCACATGAGGTTGCACAGGTGCATTTGCATGAGATATGTTCCAGTCTTCCATCACATATCCTGGTAAATGTCTTTTCATCCTTCAAGACATCTTGAATTCTCATGTTCTATTACACACAGATGTGCTCATGTGGTCCATTAGTGCTTACACAGCAATAATATAGTACATATTAAACCATTACCTTTGGTGGTAATCATTGGTACATCTGTCTCTCACCAAATGGGTTGCTATGGGGACCAAATTAATATCTTATTTTCATCATCTCCTGGCCCTTGTACAGGAGCTGGCACAGAGTGACTGAAATGAATTAATAACACCTCTCACCACTCTAAAGACATCAGAAAACTTTGAGGGTTACTGCTATAAAAAAAAAATTACTTTTCCATGAGACAAAAATTCTAGTTTTGTAAAAGGAAATTAAGATATGCTCAGTCTAGAATGGAAAGTTACTTCTTTAACAGTGTTCTCAATTAGGCTAAATATATTTGCCAATGAACTATAAAGTGTTCTGGCCTAGGCCTTCTAAAAAGCTGGTCATCACAGTTTCTATTGCTATGTATCTCAGGCTGTTCTAGAAAATATCTAATTTCTAAATACAATCCCTAGCAGGAAATAAGACTTTGAGCAGAAGGCAGGTAAAGATAGCCCCTATTTGACATGCTTTTCAGAAAGTTAAGTTAGTGCTCCCTACATTAACCAGTAATTGAATCCATCTGATTGAAGAAAAGAGCAATAAGTTAGGTTAATAATCTTGTTAAGTTTGGGGCGTTCTGAGATATTGATTTCAACAAGTATTTATACAGTAGAATTGAACTAAGAGCTTTGAGGAAATACAAAGAAAATAACCACCACTTTGAAGTCCTCTGTTCTCTGGAAATGGTTAAGGAAAAGAATGGGGAGGTTAAGAAATGCTTCATAGGAAAGCAGATGAACATTTCAAAATGCCCTGGTAAAAGAGAGCCAAAAAAAGTTGACATAAAAGTCAGCTGGCTCTTTGATAGGCTTCTCAAACATATCAAAACCTGAGCTCTTGATAGTGCCCCTCAACCCACTACTCCCATAGTCTTCACAAGTTCATAAATGGCAATTCCTCTAGTTGTCCAGGCCATCCTTTACTTCTCTCTCAAATCTTACATCTAGTCTGTCAGCAAATCCTATCACTTTTACTCTCATTTATCCAGAATCTGATCTCTTATCACCTCTAACAAATCGTCTCTCTGTTAAAAGCATCTTACATATTTTTTGGATCTCATCTCTCCTAATCTCTTTGTTCACTGTGATCCAGTCATATGTACCTCCTTGCTGTTTCTCTAAAAATCCAGGCATATCCCTACCTTAGGCCATCACATTGTTGGCACAATCTTCTACATCCATGATTGACACACTCTCTCATTTCTTTTGAGTCTTTACTCAAAAATGGACTATTTATTGAGGACTCCTCTTGTCACCCTATCTAAAAATTCAACCAACAGTTACGCTTTCATATGCTATATCCCTTTTTCCTGCTTTCTTCTTACTATTTATCACAAATATATCTAATATTGTTGTTATTTATCATGTTTGTTTTTTGTCTTCTCCAATGGAATGTAAGTTCCATGAGGACACTTGAAAGGTACTCGGTAAATATTTAGTGAGTAAATGAATGAACATCAAGCCAAATTAAAAATCTGTAATTAACAATTTGAAATACCTTACTGATCACACATACAAAAACTTATCCTATCACATATGCAGACAAAAATACTAGAAAACTGTCTAGTTATACTTAAGAAAACAGATAAAGGACACAGAAGCATACACCACAAAACTTCCCATTTTATCTCTCATTCCTGAGACAGATCTTAGAACAAGTTGACCTGTATATACTAGGATTCACTTGTGAGTTTTATATAAGTCATATTTCATGCTTACCACAATGCATATAGATAGTGGCTGTAGTCAAAAGATCATTGCTTGCTGACCAGAAGCTAAGTTGTATTTAAAACCCGAAATCCTAATTAACAAAGATTTTTGCCTTACTCGAGAACTATATACTATATACCAAGCATGGAACATCTATATGCAGAATATTCACTATTTAGATTTTACCAATTTAAATACTCATGACTGTAGAAATGGCTACAATGTACCCTGGTATATAAAATAAATTAGCATTCTTGTACTCTAGAGACAAGTATGTGTTTAGCACCAAATGGAATCAACAGATGACTAACTACCCTTTTTTTCTGCCTTGTTTCTTTCATAAATACAACAGATGCAAGATGCTGGAATGTGGACAACCCCCAGAAGGTTGGTGTTTTCCTCTAGTGCAAAAATAAACCATTCAAAAATGTATTTCATATTTACATACCAGAGTCAAAGAAAATCCCTTCATTTCTTTATTGCCATCAAAATGACTTTATGACTAAATATATCACAAAGACCTGTGTAGTCAAAATGAAGTATAAGGCTACCTTTGATGTTAAACATCACTAAATACCTTATAAATTTATAGCAATGGTCATTCAAGTCCAAGATAGATAACTGCCACATAAATGACTTAGAATTACTACAGTTCACACTAAATCTTGATCATTACCCAAATTCATAGGACACTCAAAGGCATGACACACATAGAAGGTGAATTAATAGAATAGGACTATTTCCACATTAAGTATGAAAAAAAATTATTGTACTTGGAAGACCTAGATTTTGACCTTCAATATCACTGCTTAAAAACATAATACACAAGAAAAGTGATAGTACATCACCCTTGGTCTAATTGTCCAGCTATGATTCTTCAAGATTCTATAGTTCTTATAGAATGTGAGTTGAACCTTCATTCCGAGTTTCATTCACTGTTGGATTTGTAAGAAATGTGTACTCAGAGACATTCAATTTCAGTCAAAGAAGAAAAAAAGTATTTTTCAATCTGATGAAGGGAATCTATGAAAAACCCACAGCTACTTAATGATGATAGACTAAACGCTTTTTCTCTATGATCAGAAATAAGACAAGAATGTCCTCTTTCACTTCCATTCACTATTCTACTATAAGTTTTAGTCAGATAAATCAAGAAAGAAAAATAAATAAAAGGCATCTAGATAGGAAAGGAAGAAGTAAACCTATATCTATTTGAAAATAACATGATCTAAGATGTATCTATACACTTGCAGTAAATGATCTGAAAAGAAAAGTAAGGAAAGAATTCTACTTATCATAACTTCAAAAAATAAAATACTTAGTAATGAATTTAACAATTCACTGAAAATTGCAAAACATCATTAAAAGAAATTAGAAAATAGTTAAATAAACAGAATAACTTTTCATGTCATGAACTGGAAGACTTAATATTGTTATGATGGCAATATTCCAAATTAAACTATAAGTCCAAGGTAATTTCTATCAAAATATTAATAATGCTTTTTGCAGAGATCAACAAGATGAACCTAAAATTCATATGAAAATATGTCCATGAACCCAGAATAACCAAAACAATTTTTGAAAAGAACATAGTTGAAGGATTCACACTTTCCAATTTTAAACCTTACTCAGAAGATACAAGAAAGCATGTTAGTGGCATAAAGACAGCTATATAGATCAATAGAATAGAATTGAGAGTCCAAAAATAAATCCTTAAATTTATACTCAATTGATTTTCAATAAGGGCACCAAGACGACTCAGTGGAAAAAAGAATAGTTTCCTCAACAAATGATGCTTGAACAACTAAAGACATATATGCAAAAGAAAGAAGCCTAGACTCTTACCTCATAATGTATGTAAAAACTAACACAAAATGGATCACATATCTTAACTTAAGAGCTAAAACTATAAAAGAAAACACAGGAGTAAATCTTAAAAGAAAACATAGGAATAAATCTTTATAACTTTAGACCAGACAGTGGTTTCTTAGATCTGACAATAAAAGCACAAACAATAAAAGAAAAATATACATATGCTGGACTTCATCAAAACTAAACTCTTTTTGTATCAAAGGATACTATCAGGAAAGTGAAAGGACAACACACAGAATGGTAGAAAATTTTCATAAATCATATGTGATAAGGGTTTTGCATCTAAAATATATAAAGAACAATAAAAATAAATAATAAAAGATAATCCAATTAAAAAGTGGGAAAGGATCTAAATAGGCATTTCTCCAAAGATATACATATGGGCAACAAGCATGTGAAAGATGTTCAATATCATTAGCCATCAGGGACATACAAATAAAACCATAATGAGATACCACTTCACACCCACTGGGATGGCTATGATCAAAAAGACAGACAATAACAAGCACTGGCAAGGATGTGGAGAAAACAGAACTTTCACACATTTGTAATAGAATTGTAAAATGTTGCAGCCATTTTGGAAAAGTAACTGGCAGTTTCTCAAAATGTTAGTCATAGAGGTACCATATGGCCCTGCAATTCCTCTCCTCAGTACGTACTCAAGAGAAATAAATATATGCCCACATAAATACTTATACACAAATATTCATGGCAGCATTAGTAACAATAGCCAGAAAGTATAAACAACCCAATGTCTGTTTATACTTTGTATATCTACATAATGAAATAAATATCATTTACCAATAAAAAGGAACAAAGTACTGATACATGCTATAACATGGATGAATCTTGAAAAGTTTATGCTGGGCATGGTTCCATAGTATAGCAGTTAGCATGTCTGCTTTACACGCAGAAGGTCTTGGGTTCACGCCCCAGTGGAGCCACGGTCCACGGTCTATGGCCATGTTACCCTGAACAAGCCCGATGTCTGATCTCAGAAGCTAACCAGGGTCAAGCCTGGTTAGTACTTGGATGGGAGACCACCTAGGAAGACCAGGCACTATAGGCATAAATGATAAAAAGTAATTTTAAAAAAGAAAAGAAAAATTTATGCTAAGTTAAAGAAGCCAGTCATAAAAAACCACATTGTTTAATTTCATTTATATGAAATGTCCAGAACAGGCAAATCTATAGAGTAGATTAGCAGTTTCCTAGGAGAGGAGGGGAACAGAAGGTGAACAACTACTAGTGAGTACAGGGTTCCTTTTGGAAGTGATGATAATGTTCTAAAATTAGATTTATTGATCATTGCACAGCTCAGTAATGATACTAAAAACTATTGAATTGTATACTTTAAACGGTACATATTAAACAGACCTATTTTAATGCCACCCTTGTGTTCAGTCTTTATAGAGTGTTTGATAGTGTTGGCAGAGTTTAACCTTTTTTCTGATATGAAATAAATTTGGAGAAAATGCAATCAATATCCAATAGCAAAATTATGTCAGAATTTAGGATATTGTTATTTTGTTTTTATTAGCTTCAAATTGATAGGTCTGTGTAGTTGACTATATATTTCTTATTTCAAATTCTTTGACGGGCTTTTTCAACTTATTTCATTAAAAATAGAAGGCTATTTGTTTTGAAATAATACCTAATAGTATATGGACTTCCTCTGCTGAAAATAAGTAGAAAATGAATATTCTACTAGATCCTGGATGGTGAACTTAAATGGAGTATCCAAAAATTGATGAGCACAAAGTCTTCAAAGAAATATAACTTCAATTGTTTAACACAGCTTAGATGGGAAAAAAATAATAGCACATAGAACAATATAATATATTATCATCAGAAATGATTTAAATGTTTCAAAAGCATAATTGCAAATCATGTTATTCTCTGTACATCATGCAGCTGCCTTGAACCAACAGCTGTTGATCATTGATCTTTTTAGTTTCAACGATTTAAGCAATATTAAATATAATTTATCCATTTATTCATCATTTATTGATAGTCCAGTATATGTCAGACACTGTGTAGAGAGTTAAAAATAAATCCGTGATTCCTGTATGAGGGAGCACATACTGCATAGAAGGTAATATTTTAAATATTTTGCTTCTATAAGCTATGCTTTCACCCCAAATCTCAGGAAATTCTTCTTCCTTTAAAAAGAGTGTAATTTTACATTTTGAGTCTACGGTCTACTATAATCTTAAGAACTCTTCCAGCAGTATCATTTCAGAGCTATTTTTGGTTTTGAAAGTTAGTTTTTCTTCTCAAATTGTCCTGCCCTTGATTTTTTTTTGATTACTTTTATCCGAACTGAAAATAGGAAGAGGCTTAAAGAGTAAAAAATTCAGTAAAAAGGGATAAAACTAGGGGGAAAAAAGGTTTTGAACCCAAGAAAAACATTTCTAACTCCACAGCCTGTTAGATTATAAAATAACCTTTCATAAGATTTAGAAGAGTCCCCAAGGAATCTTTTAAGGAAATGAGTAAATTATTCTAAAATATACTATACAGAAAACTATGCTATGTTCAATTACATAGAACAATGTAACCACTTCTCCTGAAATCTGTGCCTCTTTTACTATGTATGTAGATTAATAACTAAAGCATAAGCTTTATTTAAAAATATTTTACACTTTATTTAAAAGTATAAAAATTCCTTGGAAAAGGCAATAAAAAATAAATGAGTGACAGTTGTATGTGAATTATACCTTTAAAAAGTGGACAAAAATAAAGACAAATACACAAACATTGATTGCATTATCAGAAAGAGGAGTAAAAGAGTACTCTGTTATAATCAGCAGAGCTCAGATTTGAACTATGCTTGGAAACTCAGGACCAATGAAGAAAAAGTAGAAGCCAAGATCAAGCATGATAGGGTTTGGAAAACTACTGGCTTAAAGCACCTAAATAGGTCAGCTTATATTTGTCAACAGAAAATAATCTCAGTATAAATTACAAATAGAATCTCTTCTAGAACATGCAAGCAAATGGCCAGGTCCCAACAATAAAAAAAATTCCAGATTTGGAAGAAGGGAGGCAGTGTTCAGATGGGAGTGGTGTTCAGCAGTAGAAAATAGATCCATTTTCCACAAGATCTTCACCCGTGGTCTGAATGTTTAAAGAACAGAATCAAGCCCCAGGAGAAAGAATGGTAGTTATCATGTGGGCATTTTGAAGCTCACCTGCTGTCAGGTTTGAAGAAACTTGTGTTTCTAAACCAGATACAGAGAAAGAGACAAGGAGAATGTAGAAAGGAAGTAGAGCCAAAAGGAATCGATCTACAGCCTGAATATTCTAAAGTATAGGATTTGAAGGAGGGGTGAGAATAACAATATATATCTCTTCTCTCTCACTCTTGCTTTTGAACTGCCTTTTATAATTAGGTAAAGTCTTGGGAAAGACAGAGATCTACAGTGGAGGCCATGAGAGACTTAGCTCTTAGAGTTGAGAAAGCAGAGTCATAGCAGGTACCAGTGAATGCCAATATTATAGGAAATCATAGCTATTTCTTGCAATGTTTTCTCTAACAGAGTAACACCAAAGGAAATCACAAATGAAAAACAATGATGATTGATAATGATGACTACCATAGAGATGGAGATGTACCTTAACTGGCAAAACAAAGCAAGAAAGAATTCTGGTTCTATGCCTGGGCCAACACAGGAGGGCTGCAAAGTGATGCAACTGAGGACCACTCAAACATCCATAGTTCACTTTTTTTTTCTTGAAACATAATAGACAATTAGTTGCTATTATTTACATTGTACAATTCAATGATTTTTTTAATTATAGTTAACATTCAATAATATATCAGTTTCAGTTGTACAGCACAGTGATCAGAAATCCGCATAACTCACAAAGGGATCAACCCACTAAATCTAGGACCCGTTTTTCCCTTTATATGTTTCTTACATTATTAACCATCTTCCCCATGCTACACTTTACATCTCTATGTCTATTCTGCAACTATCTATTTCTACCACTTAATCCCTTTATCTTTTTTTTTTAACTAAGTTTATTGGGGTAACATTGGTTAATACAATTATATAATTTTCAGGTGTACATTATCATTTCACTTCTATATATTTTATTATGTGTTTACCACTCAAAATCCAGTTTCCTTTAACTACCATATATTTGATCTTCTTTCAACACTTCACACTCCCCCTACCCCCCTATATTTGACCGCCTTTACCCCATCTACCGCTACCCTCCTCCCCCACCCCACTGGTAACCAAAAGTCTATAGTCCATGTCCATGAGTCTCTGTTTGTCCTGTTCATTTGTTGCTTTTAGGATTATATCCCACAATAAGTGATATCATGTGATTTTCAACTTTTTCTGACTGGCTTATTTCGCTTAGTATGATTATCCTGAGGTTCATCCATGTTGTCGCAAATGGCAGTATTTCATCTCTTCTTATGGCTGAGTAATATTCCATTATATATATATATA
>CM053506.1:38571132-38756439 GCA_028627145.1 Eidolon dupreanum
GGCTTTTTTGTCAAAAATTATTTGCCCATATTTATATGGCTTTACTTCTGGACTCTTGATTCTGTTCCACTGGTCTGTGTGTCTGTTTTGCTGTCAATACCATGCCATTTTGATTACTGTCACTTTGTAGTATAATTTGAAGTTGGGCAAAGTGACGCCTCTGCCTCGTTCTTTTTTCTCAGGATGGCTTTGGCAATTCGGGGACTTTGTGCTTCTATGCAAATCTGATGTTTTTTTGTTGTTGTTGTTCTATTTCTTTAAAGAGTGCTGATGGGATTTTGACGGGGATTGCATTAAATCTGTATAATGCTTTAGGTAATAAGGTCATTTGAACTATGTTGATTCTTCCAACCCAAGAACACGGAATCTCTTTCCATTTCTTTGTATCTTCTTCGATTTCTTTTAATAGGATCTTGTAGTTTGCATTATATAGGTCCTTCACATGTTTCATTAAATTAATTCCTAGGTATTTTATTCTTTTTGTTGCAGTTGCAAAATGAATTATTTTTTCCACTTCTTTTTCTGACACTTAATTATTAGAGTACAGGAACAATATAGATTTTTGAACATTGATTTTGTATCCAGAGACATTACTGTATTTGCTTATTGTTTCTAGTAGTGTTCTTGTAGAGTCTATAGAGTTTACTATATAGAGAATAATGTTATCCACAAATAGTAAGAATTCGAATTCTTCGTCTTCTATCTGGATGCCTTTTATATCTTTCTCTTATCTGATTGCATTCGCTAGGATCTCCAATGTTATATTGAATAACAGTGGCAATAGTGGACAGCCTTGTCTTGTTCCTGATATTAGACGGAAAGTTTTTAGTTTTTTTACTATTAAGTATAATGTTAGCTGAGGGTTTGTCATATATGGCCTTTATTATGTTAATGTACTTTCCTTCTACATCCATTTTGTTAAGTGTTTTGATCATAAATGGATGCTGTATCTTGTCAAAGGCTTTTTCTGCATCTATTGATATGATCACATGATTCTTATTTTTTAATTTGTTTATGTGGTGTATCTCATTAATTGATTTGCTTATGTTGAACCATCTCTATGCCTTATGATGTAGCCTACTTGATCGTGGTGTATAATCTTTTTCACATGTTGCTGTATTCAATTCGCTAGTATCTTATTTAGGATTTTTGCATATGTGTTCATGAGAGATATTGGTCTGTAGTTTTCTTTTTTTGTGTTATCCTTACCATGTTTTGGTATCAGAGTAATACTGGCCTCATAAAATGAGTTGGGAAGTATTGCCTCCTCTTCAATACTTTTGGAAGAATTTGAGGAGAATAGGTATTACATCTTTGAATGTTTGGTAGAATTCACTGGTGAAGCCATCTGGCCCTGGACTTTTACTTTTTGGCAGATTATTTATGATTGTTTCAATTTCCAGACTTCTGATCATCCTATTTAGATTTTCCAGTTCTTCTTGATTCAGTCTAGGAAGGATGTATTTTTCTAAGTACAGCTCCACTTTTTCTAGGTTATTAAATTTGGTATGATATACTTTTTAATAGTATTCTTGTGTGATCCTTTGTATTTCTACAGTCAGTCATAATTTCCCCTCTTTTATCTCTTATTTTGTTTATTTGTGTCCTTTCTCTTTTTTCTCTAGTGAGTCTAGCCAAGGTTTTTTCAATTTTATTAAGCTTCTCAAAGAACCAGTTCTTTGTTGCATTTATTTTTCTATTGTTTTGTTGTTGTTGTTGTTGTTGTTGTTGGTTTTCAATTTTATTTATTTATGCTCTAATTTTGATGATTTCTTTCCTTCTGCTGACTTTAGCCTTCATTTGTTCTTTCTTTTCTAGTTTTTGAACATGAAGCATTAGGTTGCTCATTTGGGCTTATTCTTATTTTTGGAGATAGGCCTGTAATGATATGAACTTTCCTCTGATGACAGTTTTTGCCATGTCCCAAAAGTTTTGATATATTGTACTATCATTATCATTCATTTCTACGTATCTCTTGATCTCTCTTTTTATTTCTTCTCTGGCCCAGTTATTCTTCAGTAGCATGTTGTTTAATCTTTACATATTTGTGGTGCTTCCTGCTTTCTTTTTGCGGCTGATCTCTAGTTTCAAAGCATTATGATCAAAGAATATGGTTGGTATGATGTCAACCCTCTTATATTTATTGAGGCTATCTCTGTGTCCCAGTATGTGGTCGAATCTTGAGAATGTTCCATGTAACTAGAGAAGAAAGTATAAGCCACTGTTTTGAGATGGAAGGCTCTGTATATGTCAATTATGTCCAGTTGGTCTAATGTGTCATTTAAGGATGTTATTTCCTTATTGATTTTCTGTTTGGATAATCTGTCCATATTTGACAGTGGGGTATTTAGATCCCCTACTACAATAGTGTTTTGGTCTGTTTCTCCCTTTAGTTCTGTTAGTAATTGCTTTACATATTTTGGGGCTCCCTGATTGGGAGCATGGATATTAATAAGTGTTATATCTTCTTGGTGCTTGATTCCCATTATCATTGAGAAGTGTCCCTCAGTATCTTTCTTTACCTTTTTATTTTGAACTCATTTCGTCCAATATTAGTACCGTTACTCCCCTATTTCTCGGAATGCCATTTGTTTAAAATACCATTTTCCACCCTTTCACTTTGAGTCTGTATTTTTCTTTGGAGCTGAGATGTGCCTCCTGGAGGCAGCATATAGTTTGGTTTTGTTTTTTGGTCCATTCTGCAAATCTGTGCCATTTTATTGGTGAGTTCAGTCCATTTACATTTAGGGTGATTATTGAAGTATGAGGTCTTCTTATAACCATTTTATTTTTGCTTTCTGGTAGCTCGGTGTTTCTATCACTTCCTTGTCCTTGTGTTTCTGTTTTCTTTATTTTGGTTGGCTTTTGTGGGTTTTCTCTCTGGTTCTTCTTGTTTTGTATTATATACTTCAGTTCTGAATTTTTGGTGTGTGGCTACCATTACGAATATGAAAAGGATAGTTATATATACAGTTATCCATTTTGTTATGTGTGTGCCTTATCTCCATTTCATTTTATGACTTTGGATCTTTGAATCCTTCCCTTTTCAGTCATTTTTGTCTCAGTTTGTCTCTATGTATGTTGAATGTTCATTATTATCTTGCTATAGTAATTTTCTTATTATTTAAGCTTATAACGCCATGTTCTTAGTAGGAGTTGCACTCTTCTGCTTCTATTTGCCTGATAGTCATTTTACTCCTAATTATATAACTTTTTGTTGTTGTTGTTGTTGTTATTTTGTTTTATGTGAGCTGACTCCTTTCAGTATTTCCTGTAGTGCAGGCCTCATAGTGGAGAATTCCCTCAATTTTTGTATGTCTGAAAAGTCTTAATTTCTCCTTCACATCTAAAGGAAAGCTTAGCTGGATCCATTATTCTAGGCTGGTAGTTCCTTTCACTTAATTTAAATATTTGAATCTTTTCCTTTCTAGCTTGCAATATTTGTGCTGAGGTCTGACGATAATCTAATGGGTTTTCCTTTATACATTACCATTTTCATTTCTCTGGCTACCCTGAGAATTCAGCCTTAGTTGTTTATTTTTGATAATTTTAATACGATGTGTCTTTGTGAAGGCCTTTTGGGGTTTAGATAATTGGGTATTCTGTTGACTTCTTGAATTTCGAGCTCTTGCTCATTCCTTAGATTTGGGAAATTTTTGTCCACTATTTGTCTGAAAATGCTTTTTAGTCCCTGCTCCTTTTCCTCATGTTCGATAATGTCCACTATTTTTATGTTTCCTCTCCTGATGGTATCAGCTAGTTCTTGAATTTCTTTTTCATTATTTCTTATTCTTTGGTTTCTCTCTTCTTCCTTCTTATTTCTAGATTTCTTTCTTCAATATCACTGATCCTTTCCTCCATTTGGTCGACTCTATTTCCCAAGCTTGCTATTTCATTTTTGAACTCTTGCAGTGTGTGTATGTGTGTGTGTGTGTGTATGTATGTGTGTGTATGTATATATATACACACATACATGTATATATTATATATGTATATATATAATATATATATTATATATATTATATATTATATATTATACATATAATATATATATAATATATATAATATATTATACATATAATATTATATATATATAATCTCCAGAGGATCTATTCTGTTCTTCTCGAGGGTTTCAATCTCCTTGCTCTGCTCATCTAGTCATTTTTTTCAATTCCTGAAATTGTTGATATGACTTATTTTGGAAATCACTGAGTTTTTTCAGAAGTACAATCCTGAATTCTCTGTCATTTAAGTCACCTATTTCTATGTCCATAAGCTTATTTTCTTGAGATGTTTCTCTTTTGTTCTGAGATGCCTTATCTCCTTGGTTGTCCATGGTGTTTAATGGACTATTTCTCTGCCCGGGCACAACTGGAAATGTATTGAGCTTTTTTCCCAGAAAGAAGATTTATTATATAAAGGTCTCTCTTTAGCCGGCTGCAGCGAAAGTACTTTTGGTTTTCAGTAGGTGGCATCTAAGCCTCTTGGATCTCTGCTTTATATAAATCCTTAAAAATGCTTTTTATTTTCTTATATTTATTCATGCTCGTTACCCTCAATTTCAGTCCCTGTCAGTATTAGCAACAGTTTCAGTAGCGTTTGCTCATATTTCCCTGGGGCTCTGTGGTGTTTTGCAGTCTCAGAGGGTATGGGGGGAGGGGCCTTCTCAGTTGGGGTTTGGGGGCTGCTGCTCAGCTTCAGTTTTGCAACTGCAGCTGGTAAAAATCAACTGTTGTTTCTCTGCCATCCACTTCTCTGCTTTCTGCCCTGATGATTGGGCCTTGCTGCCAGCCACGTGGTGCTCATAGCACTCCCAGGCAGGGCTGTTCAGTGAACTCGCCACAGCTTCTCCCTTTCCCCTCCTCCTACAGGGAATTCCAGCGGCTGCAAGAGGCAGCTTCTTTATTTCTCCCAGTCCACTGCCAAATATCTGTGGTTTTGACCTGCTCAGACATGCTGGTGTGCAGTTTGGATGTTTTTCGTTGAGTTTTAAGTGTTCATCTTATGGTTGTTTCAAGAGGAGAGATCTGTAGACATCTCTCACTCTACCATGTTTCCAAAATCCCTTTACCTATTTTTTTTGCCATCCCCCAAAACCACCTTCTCATTTACCAGTCCTCAAAATATTCTCTGTATCTGAGTTTATTTCCACTTTTGTTGTTGTTCTTGATTTTGTTCTTTAGATTTCACATGTACATGAAATCATAAGATATTTGTCTTTCTTTATCTGACCCATTTCATGCAGCATACTACCCTCTAGATCCATCAAGGCAATATTTTTTTCCATTCCCTTCCTTTTAGTGTGTGTCTTTTAATCTGAAGTGAGTCTCTTGTGGGCAGCATATGTAAGAGTCTTGTTTTCTTATCCATTCAGCCACTCTATTCTTTGGTTGGAGCACTTAATTCTTTTCCATTTGTGATACTTGTTGATAGGAATGCAGTTATTACCATTTTTTATTCCTGTTTTTGATACATGTGTTGTTCTTCTTAAAGAAGTCCCTCCAACATTTCCTGTAATATTGACTTGGTGTTGACAAATTCTTTTAGCTTAGTTTTGTCTGCGTAGCTCTTTATCTGTCCTTCGAAACTAAATGTTAGCTGTGGTAGATATAGTATTCTTGGTTGTAGATCCTGGGTTTTCATCACATTGAATATTTTGGCTAAGCCCTTATGGCCTGCAAAGTTCCTTTTGAGAAATCAGCTGCCAGTCATATGGGTGCTCCCCTGTAGGTAACTAATTGCTTTTCTCTTGCTTTTAAGATTCTCTCTTTGTATTTAACATTTGACATTTTAATTATAATGTGTCTTGGTGTGGGCTTCTTTGGGTTCATCTTTTTGGGGACTCTCTGAGCTTCCTGGGGTTGTATGTCTATTTCCTTCACCAAATTAGGGAAGTTTTGCAGCATTATTTCTTCAAATAGCTCTTCAACCTTTTTTTTTTTTTCAGGTATCCTTGTAGCATGGGTATTTTTACATTTAATAGTATCCCATAGGTTCCTTAGATTATTATTATTATTTTGGCTTCTTTTTTTTTTTTTTTTTTTGCCATTCTAATTGAGTATCCTTGGCTTCCCCATCCTTGATATTGGTGGTTCGATCCTCTTCTTTATCCACTCTGTTGATTCCCTCAAATATACTTTTCAACTCAGATAATGTGTTCTTCATTTCTGACTGGTTGTTTTTTTTTAATTTCCATTTCCATTTTTATGTTTTTTATTTCTTTGTTAAAGTTCTCACTGAATTCATCTACACTTCCACTAAGTTCATTGAGCACCTTTATAATCAGTGTTTTGAATTCTGCATCTGTTAGATTGTTTGACTCCATTATTCTTGGTTCTCTGTTCTGTTCTCTCATATGGTTTCTACTTCTTTGTCTTCCCATTTTGGCTGCTTTGTGTTTGTTTCTATGTACTAAGCAAAGCTCCTAAGTCTCCTGGTCTTATTAGTGCAGTTTTGTGTAGTAGGTGTCCAGTGGAACAGTCCTGAGAGAAGTTCAGCAGCAAACCAGTTTCAGCCCCAGCCTGTGCCCGTCTGGGGCCACCTGTTAAGATTCAGCAAGCAATCCACAGATGCTATGTTTATAATTTGCTCAAGAAACCGCACCATAAACCGAGGCCAGATGCCACCAGTGTGAGTCTTGGTAATGCTCAGCAAGGAACATCTGACTTGCCAAGGACACACCTGGAAGTGGCTTGGGCCACGAGTTTGGGGAGTTGGAGTTTTAGGGAATCTTTTGGGTAGAATTACATCTATTATCCAGTTTGATGACATCTCATCTTTGGCAGTGCTATGTCCACACACTGGGAGTGGGGAGAGCTCAACAGAGGAACAATGGATACCACCATCACTTCTGTCCGAGGAAAGCCTCACCTCTGGCCCTCGGTCCAACAACTCAGTGTACCCCTGTAAGTCCCTGGTACACCCAGAGTAGCCAGCCTGATGCTGGTGCTCAGAACGAGCAGATCCATCACCACAAAAGTCCACTCTTGGACACGGTCTCTTCAAGAGGCATCTGTAGCTGCAAGCTACCACAGCATCTGTTCCATTCTGCAGCTCCAGATGGGCAGCCTTGCATCTTCTACCCCTCCTACCTTCTATGATTGCTGATTGGTTAATTATTTCTCTCCCTAGTTGTAGTGTTTCTGTTCATCTAGATCCCTGGTGACTTTGCTTGTTTTTTGCTCCATCTTTCAGTCACAACTTTGATTTGGTCACCAGAGGGATGAACAAATTCTCTATCATCTATGCCATTTTTATTCCTCGTAGTTTATTCTTGATTGGCCAATCAAACTCAGGATCCAGCACACCAGGACTGAACCACAGGAGACATGTGTTGAGTATCTACTGTATAGATGGCAGAGTTCCAGGTACTCTCCCTCCCTTTTATGCTTTATGCATAGAGAGAGGGTTACTTTATTTAAGCTGCAATACTGTTTTCTTTCTTACCAATTAATTTTCAATTCTACTTTCTACACTTTTACAAGCTCCTGTGTTGTCCTTTTCAGGATTTACCATCTTTCTAACTTTGGTATGGAGAATACTGGCAGAAAAAAAAAATTCAAAATTCAGTTTATAAAAGAAACATCCCAAAGTGGCCCTCATGATTTAGTTGAGATTTTGATCAAAATACATAATGACTTGTAAATTAAGGAGAGGTACTAACAACTTGCAGCACCTAAGAAAAGCCACTTAGATTAGGAAAGAGGAAGAGACAAGAGGGAGAAATGGGAAAAAATTAACATGTATTAAGTATCTACTAGATACCAGTGTTCCCAGTGCTTTCCCTTTCCTGTGAAGTAAGAATCCTTATCATCTTTCTCATAAATAATAACAGAAGCACAGAAAGGTTATAATATATCTAATATCAGAGGATTGCTTCTATAGTTGGCTTTCTGATCTAAATCTAAGCTCTGAAAACAATGCAATGCTACATCTATTAACACACCTCTCAAATTCATTTTTCTAATATATTAAATGAGATATCTAAATTTTGAAGTGTCGCTCTAAAATTTTTGTGTGGTTATTCCTATGGTACAAAACTACAATAATTCTGAAATCTATCAACTGTAAGATTCTCTCATTATCTCCTTTTTAAAAAAGTATTCAGAGGAAGAGATACACAGCCTAAGATCCCAATACTATGCTTCTTCTATGTATAGTATTACATAAGCACATAGGCTAATTGAGTCTACATATAGTAATTACCATGTGTGAGCACTGCTATATGCATCCTATGTATATTAAATGTTTTCATTCTAGTAACATCATGAACCATATTGTTATCCCCATTTTACAGATAATGTTAAGTAACTATCCAAAGCCAAAAAGCTGGTAAGTGGTGAGGATGAGATTTAAATCAAAATATTCTAGCTCCAGAGCCCGGGTACTTAACCACTAGACTGTTAGACCTTCCAATGAGAACTGAAGACATCCTAGTAGAGGGTCACAGTGTTTTAAATTTCTATACATTTTCTCATTTGATCCCATTATATTGTGCTCATTACATAGATTAAGAAAAAAATGGCTTATTCAATGTCATACAACTATTAAGTGGCAGGAAACACATCTAATTTTTGCAATACACATGAGATTTTACTTAGTAAATTCTTACCACAAAAAAACAAGCACCAGAGGAATAATAATTTAAATATAATAAATATTATATAGCTATTATAAAGATATTACATACTTATTAATAGATACAATAGAAAAGAGAGACAATGAGAATAGCAACAGGAAAACTGTGGTTTCTCTCCTTTAAAATTTTCATACATTGTTAAATTTCATTCTCTTCACTATCACTAAACTGGGCTAGATTACAATAAGATCTTTGAAGCTCAGAGATTTAAGCCACGTAATTAAACCATTATGAAAAACATTATTTGCAACCACCTTTCCTGTGCTTTACCCTCTTTCTTTAATTTGGCGTAAATTAATTTTTTCTGACTACATTGATTATTCACTGAACTGAGAAACCTACTATTGATACTACAGAAGTAATGCCTCGTCATCTTGATTTTATATCAGGATTATGCCTCTGTCTGAACTGTGTATCACCTCATAGCCGTATTTTGATTCATTTTAATAGCTAAAACTATTAGAGCATTACATTTATTTTTATTATTAAGAGTAAATATAGACATAAAAAATGCTGCTTTATATCTCTTTTTGGAGAAAGTAATGGACACGTAAATTTCATCATTACTGGATGTCTATCTGATTGAAGGATCACTCAATAAGGATGACAGTTTTTTTCCCCTAAAATCTTTTTATCCCTACATTCAATTAAATTACACAAGATGGGACGCTCTAGCAATTTTCTTAGGGTTAATTATCTAGGAATTTAACACTGCTTTGAAAAGGTTCCAAGTGATGTCAGGCATTTATTTCCAACTAGTAGGAGAAACAGAACACGTTATAAAATATTCAATCTAAGCTTTAATTAAGATCATTTAAGATCAAATAAGGGAGGTAACAGGGCAATACAAGAAGGAAAGCAGCAAAACTTCAACATGATGCACACTGAAAATACCTAATAGTATTTTTTAATGAAACACAGAACAAAATCAGTTTAAATGTTTAAGAGTTAAAGAGTTTAAATAAATATTTTAAATGGCAAAATGCAAATTCTGTTTATTAGCATCTTCTGTCAAAAAAAAAAGGCATCTTAGCTAATATTTTATGCTTAGTTATAAGCACTTGCTTACTTATGTCATACATTTTACCAGTTTCCAGCCATAAACATGTTTATAATTTTAGAATTCTGATAGCAAATAATCATTTTATAATTATAAAACAATATCAAACAATGGTTATCTAGTTTCTTGATCATCATGCATGCTTGCACAGCTGGACTTTTTAAGTATGTGAGTGATAACTGCAAAGCCATAATTCTGAGCCTGTTGTTTTAAGAACAAGCAGACTCTTGGGGAATTAAATATGGGTTTGTGGTTTTTTTAACTGAAAAAAATCTAGATAATAAAATGTATAAAGACTCTTAGAATGCAATGCTGAAAGCACAGATTCTCATTTAAACTAGAAACAGCAAAAGCTAATATTCTCATTGCCACATTAATTTTCTCACATTATACCTGGACAGTGTTCTTGCTCTAATTATGTTCTTACATGAATGCCTTATTACATATAATGTAGGAAATAGCACAGTGAGATATCTTGTGTGTCTTGGCTTGTGTTTGGTTTATATTTATAACCTTAATGTTTCACTTGGTAAGGTTTTGACTACAAGGTTCTCTTAAATAGTGAGTGAACTGGTCCTTCATGTATGTTTTTTTTTCCTCTCTCATAGTTCTGTCATTTAATCACTCATTCCATCCCTTTTTTTAATACATGGTTTTTAGTCTTGTTTTCTTAATTTTAAATTTTAAAAAGTTAGACATTTATACAATCCATGAAGTGATCACGCTGATTACTATAGCACCCATCTGGCACTACACACAACCACTGCAATAATATTGACTATATACCCTATGCTATGCTATACTTTAAATTTCCATGGCTGTTTGGTAAGTACTAATTTGTGCTTCTTCATCTCTTCATCTCTTACACCCAGCCCTCCAACTCCTCTCCCCTCTGGCAATCACCAGTTTGCTCTCTGTATCTGTGAGTCTGTTTTCATTTAGTTTGATCATTTTTGTTCCTCAGATTCCACATAGAAGTGAAATCATATGGTATTTGTCTTTCTCTGTCTGACTTATTTAGCTCAGTATAATACCCTCTAGGTCAATCCATGTCATCACAAATAGTAAGATTTAATTTTTTTAATAGCTGAGTAATATTCCATTGTATATCTGTACCATAACTTCTTTATCTAATCATCTATTGATGGCACTTAAGTTGCTTCCATATCTTGGCTATTGTGAATAGAGCTGCCAGGAACACAGGGGTGCATAAATCTTTATAAACTACTGTTTATAAAGATAAATACCCAGAATTGCAATTGCTGAGTCAAAAATAGTTCTGTTTTTAATTCTTTGAGGAACCTCCAAACTGTTTTCCAGAGAGGCTGCACCAATTTGTAATTTCAACAACCGTGCACAAGGGTTCCCTTTTCTCCACATCCTCACCAACATTTGTTGTTTTTTGATTTACTGATGATAGCCAATCTTACAGATATGAGGTGATATCTCATTATGGTTTTAATTTGAATTTCTCTGATGATTATTGATCTTGAGCATCTATCATATGTCCACTGGCCATCTGTAATTCCTCTTTGGAGAAATATCTATTCAGGTCTTTTCCCCATTTTTTAATTGGATTGTTTGGATTTTTTGTTGTTGAGTTGTATGAGTTTTTTATAAATTTTGGATATTAACCCCTTGTCAGATATATCATAGGCAAATATCTTCTTCCGTTTGGTAGGGTGTCTTTTGTTTTGCTGATGGTTTCCTTTCCTGTGTTGTTTTGGTTTTTTTAAAGACAATTTAAATAAAGAAAGCTGAATTTGTTCTTCTGTTGAAAGCAATAATGGGCAAATAATATTACAAAGAATATAAAATAGAATGTACGATTGAGGTTTTGTGTAGATTTCTGTAAATATATCTGAGAACTTTTCCAAAAGAAAGAACAAGAGGTGTTCAGGTATGACTTTCAGTACCTGGAAAGTAATAATATTTAGAATCTACTAATGTCATTATCACAAAATTTAACAAAATTGACTCAAATGCCTAAGAATTCATAAAGTATTCATTACTTCAATATGTATTAAGGGCCCACTATGTGTCAGACAATCTCCCAGGCATCTGAGATACACTCATCCCTTTTTCCCTCTACAAATGTAATCCCCCCTTCAATAGTCTGGGGTTCATCACTCATTTCAACAACTATTTCTAAATGTATTTTTCATAATACCCAAATTCAAAGTAAGTACACATAGTTTTCCAAAACCTAGGAATTTTTCATGGCATTTTGTTTAGCCTATAATTTTTTAACTTTAAATGATATCCAGTTTATTATATCTCTTTCCATAAAAATTGAGGCCCCAGTGCTGAATGGATCTTAAAAATCAGTCACTTTCTCAATAGAAAAATATTTAATCATCCCTCGCATCAACATATAACTTAAATATTCTTTCTGTTTTGGGATTAGACGTGTTCAGATATTATTTCAAGAATATTCTCCAAAAATACTTAAAAAGGTTCACACACAATGCAATATACACATGACGTATTATTAAATTGTACACTTGAAACCCATATGTTATTAACTAATGTCACCCCAATAAATTTAATTTTTTAAAAAGTTCACATTTTTTAAGCTTTTAGCTATGTACTACTACTATAACCCAAGTTCCCATTCTACAGAACCTAAATATTCCTCACAGCAAAACCTAAGATGGTCTTCTAGTGTCTCTTGGTTGTCTCTACATGTTTTTATCCATAGAG
Organism: Eidolon dupreanum; assembly: GCA_028627145.1. NCBI lineage: Eukaryota > Metazoa > Chordata > Mammalia > Chiroptera > Pteropodidae > Eidolon > Eidolon dupreanum. The sequence goes on from CM053506.1 coordinate 38,583,534, forward strand.
ATTGGTGACAAAACCTCTTTTATAAGCCTTAGGACTCAAACATAAATTTAAAACTTCCAATTTCAACTTGACCCTGAAGTTGTACTATGTATGCAAATCAAAAAAGCATTTAGAATGAAAAGATCTGGATATAATTTTGGCTCACTTGTTTCTCAGTAAGTTAACAAGACCTTGAGCAAATCATTTACTCTAGAGGCTTGGACCACTTTATAAAGAATGAGTAATCCATACCATAAGAAGAGTTACAAAAGATTATAATAAGATAATATATATGTGAAAATACTTAACCTATAGAGTGCATACAGTATGTGTGTATATGTATGTGTGTGTATGTATGTGTGTGTGTGTATGAGATTACTGTCTGCTCCTAACTTCATGACTATTTTTACACTACTCTGTCACTCTGTGTTCTAACTTTCTTGCTTTTAACTCCCATGACCCTCCATGTTTTTCCATAACAAACATATTCTCAGTATCTCAGCCATAGGGTTCTATATAACCTTGTTCTCTGATTTTGCCTCTCTCCAATGACCACTCAAGTGGAGTAGCTTTATGAAGTAATTTAGGCAGTTTCCTATGAAGTATGACCAGAATGGTATTGGAAAGACCACCTTTCCAAAAACACATCCTCTACTGCTCTGCCTACTGTATGTAGTTCAACCATTATAAATTCATTACTTTGGATTTAAATTTAATCTCTTCAGTGGTCTTTTATTAGATGCCATACCCTTACAGGAGTAATTAATCAAGCAATATGTACTTCCTAAGCATACACATTTTAAATACAATAGCACTGTGCTAAATAACAAATGAACCAAATAACAAGTGTCATTTCCTAAATAAGAGCCATGATCTGGAGGAAGTAGGACCACAGACGTTAGATGCATTTCACTCAGAGAAAAGAAGAAAAGGGTGGGCCAGGAACCTAGGTTCTAAGGAATGCTGACTCATAATAAGAAGGGATGCCACATTTGGAAAAGAATCTAAAGTAGCCAGAGTGCAGAACAGAAATCCTGAGTATGGATAGGGCTCAAAGCACACTGTGGCATTTACTGTTTCTTTATAATTAGTTTCCCTTTGTAAGTAGTCTTAATGGGAAAATTTGGAAACAAATGTGAAATACTTTCTCTACAAAATAATTTTAGGGACTACCTTAAACATAGAAAACATGGTAGCTGTGATTTGACAAGCACCCAGAAAGTCCTCTCCCTCCAAAATATCTCTCACATCTAGCATCTGACTTTCATTCTTAATCCATTAGGCAAGAAGTGCCCTCCCTATAATGTCATCTTCGAAATTAAAATATTACAGGTATAGATAACATTGAATCACAACATTCTATGTGATTGGCACTGATAAATGCATTTCTTTGATTAAAAAAAATTTAATTGTAAAGTGCTCTAATATAGAACATGGTCAGTGATCATTCATATAGTCAGTCTATCTATAAGTCAGTTTGGGGAATGTTTTCAAATAATGAAAGGGTTCCCTGTGCTCCAAGATTTGCCAAAGGCCACCCTGATAACCCCGGTTATGTTTACAAACACAGTTCATGCTGGCAAACAGATGCACTGAAATGATGAGATTATAAAATTCACACAGAAGTCATTCAAAATCTCCCTACTCTTCAAATTTAATGCAAGGCCAAGCTTTAGAATCAAGAGGGGCAGAAATGCTAAGAATACTGTCTGCAATTTAACTGAGTTCAAGAAGTTAAAAGGTCTTAGAATTAACCATGAAACTTAAAAAAAAATTAAAAAGTCTTCAAAACAACATTTGAAAAACTGTATGTCAGAAATATCAACACTGTGGGTGCCAACAGGGAGGCATTTTGCAATGACTAACAAATTAAGGCATCTTAATGTGAAGGCTGATTATATAATGCATAATAAAGCAGTGTAGGGAGAAGACTGAGGTATGCTTTCTCATTAGTGCTGGCGTAGAACCATATTGCATAACATCACCAGATTTATGAATATAAAAGCATCTAAAAAGATTCATGGCTGTTCCCTGAATCAGATCATTTTTATAGCTCAAAGAGGCTGTCATTTCAAATACTTACATTTATTCAAAATATTTTCATTATCTCCATTTAATATAAAATCTCAAAACTGTAATACTCAGTAAGGTTTACCAAGGGGTAGTTGAAATAGAAAAATAATTCAGAAAAGAGAACTCAGAGGAAAATGCCTCATTTTCCATGATGATGCCCCTAGCTCATTTTTTTCTTTATATATGCTGTTACAGAGAGTCCTACTATTTAAATACAATGTGCATATTTTTAAAAATCGACTAATAGTTAACACTAATACAGCAATTATGATGTATCAGACACTGTTCTAAGAGCTTAACATATATTATATCATTTAAATATAATGTTTAATACATTTCAATCATATAGCATATTATTTGTATTAAAGAGATAAACAAAAGTAAGAATGTAATTGCTAGGCGAAAGTTCCAGAATTGAGTTAAGGACAAGAAATGAGAATATAAATCCCTAAATCCCGATCAAGATGACAATAGTCTCATGAATTTTTAGACTACAAATAAAGAGAAAAAGAAAGGGAGAAGAAAAAAAGCCAATGATTATTATTACAAATCACGAATTTGTATAATATAATACATATAATAGAGTAAATGCTGTATTGACATTTAAGAAATTTAATTCCCATGATAAATAATAAGAGACTTTACCCAACCTATTTATCTACTATGCTATAATTTTTATGCAGTATGATTCCATTTATGTAAAGAACAAAACAAAAAAAACTAACCCATAGTGTTAGAAGTCTTGCTACATGTGCAGTATCAAAAGGGGAGATTTTGTTGACTTTTCTATGACTATTTTCAAAAGTTATAAAACAAAACATCCATTCAGGTTGAAGATCAACTGGCTCTGCAGATGACTGGCGATAATAAGATAGATTTTGAGAAGAGAGGAAAGTTTATCACTAGTGACCATGCGATTCCTCAGCTTACATTAGTCAGAAATAGGACCTATGTCAGGACAGAATATTAGACTATAAGAATATTTTACAAAGGACATTGAGAATATAAAATGTTGACAGGATCTATTCGTGTCAGAGCAGTCTGTTTACACTTTCACGAATCACAAAAATCACAATCTCTTTAAAAAAGGGAACAACCCACATTCCCACTGTAGTTTCACAAAAGACTGCTTGTGGATCCTTGAGGGGGAAATATGTCCCTATCAGAGGCAGAAAGAGAAACAAATAAAACCAAAAATAAGAGTATGAAGCCCTAAACTTGTCAGGAAAAAAATTATTTTACAAAAGCAGAGATAATGCTAAAAATGATAATGCAAAAAAAAAAAAAAACACATGCAGAAGAGGTGAAAAATAGGACTGATAATCAGCAAAGGCAAGCATCACAGTAAATTGCTGCTAACTCTGAAGTGACAAATTACAGGGTTCTTTAAATCAGTCTTCAATGGGAAAATATTTAAACAAAAAAAAACTGTACCAGTTCAAGTAATTAACATTTTACATGCTTACATGAATTACTTGGTTGGGAGAAGGGGAGAAAGCTTGATGCTACAACACAGCACTTAGAGAAAACTAAATCAATATAGGTTAGCAGGGCCAGATGGTAAGCAACTCAAAGTGATATAACAAGCAGTGGCTAGAGTATTTATTCAAACAAGTCAATCATTGTTGCAAGGCCATGGTACCTTTCTTTTACAAACGAGCTCTTGCTACAGTCTCAGCTTCATGGACTCCCAGAAGCCCAAAACAACACTCTAGTTTAAACCCTGATGGAACTGCAGTGGTTTCCGACCTAGTACCATTGTGATCTAGTATCTTTTTATTATAGCATCGTAAACACCACTTTCAACAACTTTCCTGGATGTCTCAGCACTGTTCTGAGAGATAAAAGTCACAGGTGGAGAAAAGGTTACTAGTGCACTGATTTGTGGCACGGAAAATTGTGTAGAAACTTGTCCTTTGGTATTAAAGTCCAAGGGGTATATTAACGAAAGCAGATGGTTGCCTTCATTCTTTACAAGCACCTATTCATAAAAAAGGAAAAATGCCTCACTCGTCAAGGAAGGATTTAGAGTGCTACCAAAAGACTTCAATCTTCCTCTTTCCAGACTCCCTGCTTTATCTTGGTAAAGATGTTTTTCATAACCCTTTTCTCTATGCCAGGAAAAGGATATGAAGACTAAAAAAGAAGTAGTACCAGATGTGAAATTCTATAAAATGCCAACTGATTCACACTCTAGACTCTGAGGATTTATACACACTTCCACTGCTGGCAGGGCCAAGAGTAATGAGAATTCTGCTGTCACTAGAGAAGAACTAGCAAATCGGATCAGAAAAGGACATCTACCCCAGGGAAGGAGAACTTCAACTCCAATAAATGAGGCAACGCCGATGAGATGAAATTTACATTAAAATTACAAAGCTACTGGGACTGGATTGTAATTTTTTAAAAAGCATCAGAAAATAAAGTAATTTAGTAATGTCAGCATTTTTACTGCTGTGTGTGTGTATCTGTTAGAAAGCCTCTTTTAAAAAACATACAAACATTCAAATTGGAATCAAATGGAAGCTATTATTGTGTAAATTTTATATTCAGGAAATATCGAAAATTAATAATTGCTACAGTTTGTCTAGGACCTACTATGGGTCAGGGACTTTACACATGTTGTCTTATTTAGTGTACTTGATTTAGATAGACCCATTTTTAAGAGGAGGAAAGAAGCTCAGAGAGGGTCAATAACTAACCCAAAGCCATGTTGCTAGAAGGAGCAGAAGTGGAATTCAAACTAAAGCCTGTCTGACTCTTAAGACCTTGTTTTTTGTGCTCAGAGTCCCTCTGTAAAATATACTATTAAATTTTTTAAAAGCTATAATAATAACTATTAAGAGCTTACTATGTTTCAGGTATATTATCTCATTATAACCTCTAAACAGTACCTCTATGAGGTACTATTTTACCTGTTTTATACCTAGGAAGCTGAGACACAAAAGAGCTAAGTAACATGCTCAGTTAGATAGTGGGAGAAACACAATTCAAATACAAGTGATTGCCTACAAAGTCTCTGTGTGTTTTCAAATTCATAACAGCTATGAATTTGAAACACTCAGTAAATGCCTGGTCTTTGGGAACTTCCTCCATTTTGTAAATTTTAGATTTCCACCTGTCTGGCTTTATCTTTTATGTATTCATTTCCTCTTATCATCTCCTCATTATAGAAACCATAACTGCCCAGATTCATGAAATTTTGCAAATGGAAGTTCACCACCTAATAAACTGACCCACTAAAGACAAAAAGTAAGTTATTAACAAAATAGAATTTACACCCACCAATTGGGTAACCATTACATGGTACCATAATTCAGCATTTCCAAAATAAGTAAATATGAAGGCATCTAAAACAAGACTGGAAAATCCAATTCTATTGTTTTGAAGGTAACAATTCGATATAATGCTCCTGTATCAAGGATAAATTGTGAGATGTTCATACATTTAAAAAAAAAAAAACATAAAAACAGTGTAACCCAGCTTTGAAAGCTTTCTAAATAGGATTTCATCCTAGCAAACCCTGTACATCATCTCTTCTGGTCTATTTGCCATGCCCTGTACAAGTCTTTTTCTGTCCTGCTTCTGAAACCAAGACAGCTTCTCCATATCCCCACCTTCTAAAATAATCACACTTAACAACTTGTCCTCAGAATGTCTACCACAAAGTTCTAGCTATGACTTGTAGATGGCCCATATTCCACTACTTTAAAATTCTATCAACAGACTTCTGGTGACTTGATCATAACATTTTATCTCATCTGCAACTTTAACTTCACTAAAATAAAGAGGGAGAGGAGACATAAACAAATAAATAAATAAATAAATAAATAATATATCACTGAATGAGATTTTCATTGTTTTTGGGGAAAGGAGCTAATGAAAGATTGATAGCATACTTAGTAGGGAGGAGAAAAGCTATAGCTTAAAGTAGAGAATAAAGATCACAAAAGAGCTGATTCACTTTATAAAACTTTAGAGATGCTCAGGATTCAAAGCCTGTCATTACAGAGTACAGAATACCCACTGCCAATTCTCTCCCATCTCCTGCACTGGACACCAGCACCAAGAGAGTACCACAATTTTCATGGGCAAAGTTCAACACTCAGAGACTGTAGGTATTGTGGAAGGCAAGGTTGAGACCTAAGGCAAGAAAAAGATAGAATAATTAAAGTCCATATACTGAGTTATGAGACCCTGCTCCCAACAGCCTTTATCTCCTCATATGCAAAAGGTTAGGAACCAGGCATTCTCCACACACACAAGAAATTAAAGATTACTTTTTTTGAAAAAAACTAAACTGCCTCAAGAAAAAAATATCTTTATTCTCAGTATTGAGATTTCCCAGCAGAGTACTGGCTCCCAATACCCTAAAGATTCCAAAATGAAGCCAATCAGCAAGGCCTAGAAACAAATAGTCAAGTCAGCCTTTTAACACCTCATTCAAATATAAAATGACATCCAAGAATCATCAAACATTTGATAAAAGGCTCCAATGTAAAACACAGACTAAAATAAACAAAAAGTAAAAATAGGCCTAGAAAAAACTAATATATGCTGAAAACAGAAACTTTAATTTTAATTTTAATCAGTATAATAATAATTTAATTGATATCATTAAAGATAAATGAAAAGGTTAAAATTACAATCTTAATATAAGAATGAAATGCCATAGGAAAATAAAGCAGAAAAAAATAAAAAGCACTAAAAAAATTGAACTTGTATTTTACCTAATGCATGTGGTAAACTGTATTATTGTTCAAAAATATTCTCTACACCTCTCAGGGAAAAGATTTTTCTTTTCCTATCCTATCGAGGCAGAAATGGGGTGGGGGGAACTTTAAAAATTTGTATGGAACTACAAAAGATCCTGAATAGCTAACACAATCCTGAGAAAAAAAGAACAAAGCCAGAGGTAGCATATGGTCTGATTTCAAATTATACTACAAAGCTATAGCAATCAAAACAGTATGATATTGGCAGAAAAACAGACATATGGATGAATGGAACAGAAGTGAGAGCCCCAAAATAAACCTACACATATATGACAACTAATTTACCCTAAGGATTACACCAAAAAACTATTGGAAATAATAAACAAATGCAATAAAAGGAAACAGTACAAAATCAATATACAAAAAAATCTGTTGTGTTTCTATACACTAACAAAGAACAATTGGAAAGAGAAATAAACAATTCCATTTAAAAACACAACAAAAAGAATAAAATATCTAGGAATACATTTAACCAAGGAGGTGAAAGACCTATATACTGAAACGTATAACACATTGTTGAAAGAAGTTGATGACACACACAAAGATATAGAAAGATGATCCACACTCATGGATTGGAAGAATTAGCATTGTTAAAATGTCCATATTACCAAAAGCAGTCTAAAGATTCAATGCAATCTGTATCAAAATATCGATGCATTCTTCATTTAAAAAAAAAAAATCCTAAAATTTATATGGAACTACAAAAGATCCTGAACAGCTAAAGCAATCCTGAGAAAAAAGAACAAAGCCAGAGGTAGCACATGGTCTGATTTCAAACTATGCTACAAAGCTATAGCAATCAAAACAGTATGGTATTGGCAGAAAAACGCACACATGAATGAATGGAAGAGAAGTGAGAACCCAAAAATAAACCTACATATATATGGGCAACTAGTTTACAATAAAAGGAGCTGAGAACATATACTGGAGAAAGAAAAATCTCTTCAATAAATGGTGCTGGGAAAACTGGACAACCACACACACAAAAAAAGAATGAATCTAGACCACTATCTTATGCCATATACAAAAATTACTTAAGATAAATTAAAGACTTGAATATAAGACTATTAAAAAACTATTAAAAAAAAAAAAAACATAGGTGGTAAGCTCCCCTACATCAGTCTTAGAAACTTTTTGTGAACTAACAGCAAGAGAAACAAAAGCAATAATAAACAAACTGGACTATATCAAACTAAAAAGCTTCTGCACAGAAAAGGAAATCTTTAACAAAACAAAAAGACAACCAATCAAATTGGGGAAGCTAATTACAAATGATAGGTTTTTTATTAAAATTATTGGGGTGACATTGGTTAATAAAATCAAATAAGTTTCAAGTGTACGATTCAATAATACATCATATGTATATCATATTGTGTGTTCACTGCCCAAAGTTAAATTTCCTTCTGCTACCAAATATTTGCTCCCCTCCTTACTCCTAAATACTTCACTCCTGCCCCCTTCCCTCTGGTAACCACAAATCCACTGTCCTTGTCTATGAGTTTCTGAATATTTGTCAAGTTTGTTTGTTACTTTTAGTTTTTATTCTTGAGGATATATGCACCCCATTGTTCATAGCAGAATTGTTCGCAGTGGCCAAGACATGGAAACAACCGAAGTCCATGGACAGATGATTGAGTAAAGAAGATGTGGTACATATATACAATGGAATATTACTCAGCCATAAGAAAAGACAAAATACTGCCATTTGCAACAACATGGATGGATCTTGAGATTATCATGCTAAGTAAAATAAATCAGACAGAAAAAGGTGAGAACCATATAATTTCACTCAAATAATAGTTTCAATAAGAAGTTAATATCCAAAATGTATAAATAACATATAACTAATCAACAAAAGAATAATCCAATTAAAAAATGAGCAGACAATCTGAATAGACATTTTTCCAAGGAAGACATACAAATGGCCAACAAGCACATGAAAAGATGTTCAACATCACTAATTATTAGGGAAATGCAAATCAAAATCATGAGATATCACAAAAAGACAAGAAATAACAAGTGTTGGGGAAGATGTGTAGAAAAGGCAACCCTTGTACACTGTTGTTAGGATAGCAAATTGGTGCTGCCACCATGGAAAACAAAAATTTAATTCACCGCAGCCTCATTTACAATAGCCAAGATATGGAAACAACTTAGGTGTCCATCAACAAATGAATGGATAAAGATGTGGCAGACTACTACTAATGGAATACTACTTAGCCATAAAAAAGAAGAAATATTGCAATTTGCAACAGCATAAGTGGACCTTGATAGTATTAAGCTAAAAATGTCAGATGGAAAAATGACAAAAGAAGGATGATTTCAATCATATGCGGAATATAAAACAAAACGAACAAAACAAAAATAAATGCGCAAGATAGAGACAACAGATTGGTAGTTACCAGAGAGTAAGAGGGGTGGGGCAGGGCAAAACAGGTAAAGGGAATCAAATGTATGGCAATGGATAGAAACTAGACTTTTGGTGGTGCAAAAGCTACAGTATATACAGATATCAAATTATAATGTTATATACTTGAACTTATATAATGTTGTAAACCAGGGTTATTTCAATAAAAAAGTAATATAAAATATAAATAAGATAAAATAAGGTACAACTTCTTTACAAAGGAAAAAAATACATTGCCTACTGAAAGGAACTCTTCAAACCTGAAGAAATAAGGACAGTGAATTGCAGGTTTCAAAGTTTAAGTTTTGTAACTACTTGGTGGATGGTATGGTTCATGGGAAAGATTCAATCTATTCAAGAAAACTTTTGCTTTGCATATCTCTCTATATATATCTAAATATAATGTAAATTTGCTACACTACCATATAAATTTTTTTCTAAAATAAATAAATGAATATGTAACCTTTGAGATTTAAAAAAACAATGTGAGAAGGAAAGCATGGCATATGTCAGTACAGCTAATTATTCATTTTAGTTAGAGCATAAGGTAAGTGGAACAGTAAAAAAATAAATGAGAAAAATAATCTGGGAGCAGATCATAGAGATCCTTGAGAGTCAAGTTAAGCATTTTATAATTCATATAACAAATGTTGGAGTCATTAAAAGTTTCTGAGAAATAAGTGACCTGTCCAGAAATATTGTAAAGGAAAATTAATCTGAAAATGTACATGGATGATTAAAAGAGAATAAATAAGGACCATGCATCATTTAACACTAATAGATAATGAGAAACTCATATTCTCTGAACAGATATCTGCACATATATTTTAAGAAATACCATTATTCTCAAGCAATGTATACATTTCAAATTCATATCCATATTTTGTGAAAAACATGAGGTGTTTTATAGAAACCATAAGCTAGAAACACACACCCTTGATCTTTATAAACTATATATTTATATTATGGATCAAAATAGTTCCTGTTTATTGAAAGGAGGAATAGATGTTTTCAAGTAGAAAAGAAAGAACTAGAATACATACATGTGAAAATTTTCCTTACTTATTTTCAAAAAGGTACTCCTGTAAATAATTGTAATTAATCCAGTTTCTGAAACACAAACATATCTGAATAGTATACATATCGCAGGAGTAGCACAGAAGCAAACCAAACTGAAGTCCTATTTTGTGAAAGGTAAGCACATTAGTGTTACCAGTCTGTTAATGTTGACAAGGAGACTCATTTTCATTGTTCCTTTTGTATCAGTAAATGGATGGATTTCATATACTCCAAAAATAAATACTAAAAACAGCCTCCCTAAAAGTACTTATCAATCTAATAATTTCGGGGTGCTGTTTCAGTATGTCTTACAAACGCATGCAGGAGAGCAACTCAGAAGAGAAGAAAAGTCTTACACCTTTAAACTTTGTACTGAATGCTAATGTATTTGTATACGATGGATTTAATACAGAACTGAGAATAAATGACTTTCAGCAGCTGCACTCTAGACCTATAAATCGTTCTGAGTACTACAAAATCCATGCAGAGGAAGAACATCTGGGTAATTTACAACACCAGTATCTGTCGAGAAAAAAGCTGAAAACACAGAACCTGATTTTTCCTTTTTTTCAAAAATTAAAAATTGTTCTTCTAGAGAATGTATTTGGATAAGTGCATCTATTCATGCGACATGTTCTTTTTAAATACAGAATCCCTACTTCCACTCATTTTAAGGAGTGCCTTTTTAAAAGGATAAAAACAACAAATGAAAAAAGTTTTCCTGATAACCAAATGCAAGCACTAAGAAAGTTGTTAATGTTTATTTTGTGTTCCAATTGCTATGCTCTGATAAAATCCTACAAAAGGAAACACATTAACCAGATGACTTGCAAAGCACAGTGATACCAAAAATAGTACTTAAGTTAATACACTAATTGCAAAGTTGCAGAGATTAAGTTCATCATTTTAGTTCTTGGACAAACTTTGGAGATAGAGTATTTAAAGTTTAATATAAGGGCTGTCTTAAGCATCTTAAGGAATAATACAAGCAGTAAAAATGTGCTCTGTGTAAGAAATGAACTACAGAAATAGAAAGCTGCAGTCACTGAAGGAATATTAGCTCATGTGTAAGTAACCAAATTACTCGCTTGCAACTTCCATTAAAATTAGTAGTGCCTAAGAGCTGATCTTCCTCACAAATATTTCATTGCTTGAGTTTCCATATGTGGCTCTAATTCATAAAGAAGCCATTTTATCTTGATAATAATGCCAAAGAAAAATTCTGAAGTCCCTACAGGGAGCTATTATGCCCTGCATGTAGAAATTTGACAATGTGCAAAAATGTGGACCTATTTTCAAATGGACCTCACTCAAGTTCAGAAATAAAAGTTCTCTTAAAACAATGACCATAGGAAATTCAACCGTTTGACTTTATTCTCCAACTCATGCTGGCGCACTTTAATTGCAACATTTTATAAATAGTGATAGAAGTACACACAGAGTGACAGGAAAACAGGCAGCTTTATCCGCCTGCCAACTTAACAACAGTCAGAAACAAAAGAGATGGGTGAGGTTATTCATAATTGAAGCCTGACAATCTTACTTCCCGCTACCACATTCCTCTAATCACTTTATTTTAAAATCAGATACCTCTGAGCCCAAACAAGGCCTCCTCTCTGTCAATTGTTTTTAAGAGGAACTCAAAAAAGTCTTCTCAGCACACACATAGCCTCGCGGATGTATATTCATTAAGCAGAATGCCAGAGGAAGAATCACAGGCATCTGATAGCAGAAGGAGACATGGAATAACAAAGAATACACACCCTAAAGCGTCATAAAAGGTAGAAGAGCTTAAAAAGAACACATCCGTTTTTACGAAATTAGTTTCATTCATATAAACAGAAAGATGTAGCAGCATTTCTATTGTTACACTACTTACTAGTTGAGAGCACGAACCATCAACCAGATAGGTAATTACAAAGCAGAACTACCAAAGGAGAGATTCTTGTGCTGCTTTAAAATGGGAATAGAGGGCTGTCACTAAATATACAGAAGAAAACAAGTAACAATGTTTATAGGCCACTAAATGCATAGAACTACATACATTTATATGATTCTCTTCCCTGTACTCCTGACAGTACTTTGAATCTCTCCTAGAATTTCTCTCAGGAGTTCACCCACAGAACTGAGCTAACTTAAATGCTCTACTATTACTGAAGTTGTCCTAATTTTTCAGTTAAAATGCCCTGTGGTTCCAAACTCAACCTACCTCCTTTCAATGGTAGTATCTATTTTTTTAAATGCCTATTAAATAAAAGTATTAAGCGAAAACAATACTTTATTAATTCATAATTATAGAAGCCAAACCATTTTAAGAAGAGAACACAGAGTAATATTTAAAGAACAGAGAAGAAAATTTTATTTCTTATAAATTGTAATTCGCTGAAGCATCTTAGCAATTACTTGTTAAAGTTTCTGGCTTCAAATAATCTTAAATATTTAAGATTGCTTACTGGTCTCTTTTTTATTACTCCATACAAGTATATATCCATCGTTCTCATTGAGGTATTTTTATAAGTCTCTATTCCCCACCCCACACTACCACCTATTATTTTAACCAGCCCAGCCCAGAGAAACTCCTATCTCTTATGAAGTTCCATACTATTTATTATTTGAAGCATAATGTAGTAGCCAAGAGAATAATGTTTTACTGCTAGACACCCCTGTATCAGAAGCCTATCATTTATTACTTATGAGACTATGAGTAAGTAAGTCATTTAACCAGCATAGTCTATAGCCTCCTCATTCCTAAAATGTAGATAATAATATCTATTTCATCAGGTTTTTGTGAGAGATGAATAAGATAATATATAAAAGTGCTTACAATTCAATAGAAAGCAGGAAAGGATAAAATAAATATTTTAATAACACAACTCAATAATAAAAAGGCAACCCAATTTTAAAATGGACAAAATATTTTGACACAAAGGAAGATATATAAATGATCATTAGCCACAAGAAAAAATACTCAAAATTATAGTCATTAAGGAAATGCAACCTAAACTACCATGTGATGCCAATACACATCTACCAAAGGCTAAAATTCCAGAAACTGGAACTCTCATAGATTTCCAGGTGAGAGGGTAAAATAGTACAACTGCTTCAGAAAAAATTCTGGCAGTTACTTATAAAACAAAATATAGACATACCATATGACTAGGTAATTCCATTTTTACATATTTACTTAAGAGAAATGAAAGTATATTCCACAGAAAGATTTGTTCATGAATATAATTAGCATTTTTATTCATAATAACCAAAACCTGGAAACAGCCTAGGTGTCAATCAATAGAAAAATGTTTAAACACACTGTTATACTACTACTCTTTAATAAAAAATAAATATATTACTGGTATACACAGCAACATAAATGAATATCAAAATCATCACACCAAGTGAAAAAAGCCTTATACAAAAGAGAACTTATTATGTGATTTCACTAATATGAAGTAATATGAATAGACGAAACTAATCTATAGTGGAAAAAAGTTGAGAACAGTGGTTGTATGGAGGAGCAGGGCAGAGGCTGGCTAAGAAGAAGCATAAGGGAACTTGAAACCATCTAAGGTTATGGGTTACATAGATTTATGCATTCATCAAAACTCAGAAAATGTACACTTAAAATTTACGCCTTTAAATGTTCAAAATTTTTAGCATTAATTTACTTTAAAACAAATAAAAATAAAAATAAACTAAATTAAAAGCAGCAATTAAATAAATCTAAACATAGCAGTAAGCATAAAATAATTAAACTGAATAGACAAAAGATTCTCAGAACTTTGTTCTTAATTCAAATTTATGCTGTTACAAGAGAAAACTATAAAATATAAGGAAAGCAGATTCAAAAAATAGAAGATGTAAAGCAAATACTAAATAGAATGAATAAATTAAAAATAAACAAATGCCATTTTTATATCAGACAAAAAAAAAAAACATTAAGACCAACAAGAGTTACTAGGACTAAAGAGGAACATGAGATAATGACAAAAGGAATATTTATCAAGAAAGACACAGAGAATGCAGTCAGCAGTAATGTAATAGCTATGTGTAGAGCCAGAGGGAAGACAGAGTAATCAGGAGGATCATTTCATAAACTAGATAGATGTCTTACCAATGTACTGTATACTTGAAACTAATTTTAATAAAAGAATATTGACCAGGAGGTAACTACAATTCTCCATTTTCATGATCTCAATAGTATAAACACAAAATATTTAAAACAATATTAAATTATGAGATGTTTGAAAATTAATAATCACCATGAAAGATTATAACACACCTCTTTTGGTAATTAAAAATTAAAGAGACATAAAATTAACAAGGATAGGCAAAATTTGAACAAATTTAATGAACATACAGAATTCCACATATAATTACAGAAGGCATATTCTTACGAAAGCACTCATAGAACACTTACACAATAGACCACCCATTAAGCCATGAAGCAAAGCAAATCTCAACATATAGGAAGAACATCAAATGCTGGCGAGGACATGGAGCAATAAGAACTCTCATATATTGCTGGTGGGAATGCAAAATGGTACAGCCACTCTGGAAGAGAGTTTGGTGGTTTCTTATAAAATTAAACATATACTCTTACCATATGATCCAGCAGATCCTGCAATAGCACTCTTTAGTATTTACACAAAGAAGTTGAAAATTATGTCCACATGAAAACCTGCACATATATATTTATAGTTGCTTTATTCACAATTGTCAAAACTTGAAAGCAACCAAGATGTCCTTCAGTAGGTGAAAGGACAAACTGTTACATCCAGACAATGGAATATTATTCAGTGCTAAAAAGAAAGCATTAACATGC
Organism: Eidolon dupreanum; assembly: GCA_028627145.1. NCBI lineage: Eukaryota > Metazoa > Chordata > Mammalia > Chiroptera > Pteropodidae > Eidolon > Eidolon dupreanum. The sequence continues at coordinate 38,598,649 of CM053506.1, forward strand.
TATGGAAAAACATGGAGGGACCTTAAATGCTTATTACTAAGTGAATGAATCCAATCTGAAAAGGTTACCAACTGTATGATTCCAACTATATGATATTCTGGAAATGGCAAAACTATGGAGAAAAGGAAAAGATTAGTGGTTGCCAGGAGTGGGTGGGGAAAGGATAAATAGGCAAAGTGCAGAGGATTTTTAGGGCAGTGAAAATATTGTGCATGATATTATAAAAATGGATACGTGTCATTACACATTTGTTCAAACCAATAGAATGTACAACAAGAGTAAAATCTAAGATGAACTATGGACTTCGGGTGATTATAATGTGTGATTGTAGAGACACTTTTGGTAACAGTACAATTCTGGTGGAGATGGTGATAATGGGGGCATGTGTTGGGGCAGGGAATGTATGGGTAATATGTACCTTCCTATCAATTACATTGTGAACCTAAAACTTCTCTAAATAAACAAAATATTTAAAAAGAGTAATCAACTTTATACAGCCAACATTCTCTGACCACAATATTAAATTAGAAATCACTAAAAATGTTCCAAAAAATAGTAACATATGTGCTTCTTGCTAATGTGAGGCACTCTTCTAAGTATTTTAACTATGTTAGTCCATTCGATCCTCATAAAACTATATAACGTAGGTACTGCTATTATCACCCCTGTTTTACAAATAAGCAAACTAAGCCAAAAAAGAATAAATAAACTGCTAAATAAACACTCACATGTTTATTTATTCACACACATAAATGGTGGAGCTAGGCAGCCTGGTTCAGGAGATAGAACTCTTACTCCAATCAGCATTCAGAGCAAAGAAAACCTCTTAATATAAATTAGATAACAGAGATAATAAACATGGATTAAACTACAACAGCTAAATATTACTTAGAGGGAAATATTGAGCCTCAACTATTTATGTTAGAAATTATTTTTTAAATGACTGAAAATGAGTATGCTAAGCAGCCAATCAAGAAATTGAAACAAGAATAACAGTAATCCTTAAGAGCATAGAAGGAAAAAAAATAATCCAAATAGAATCAGATATTAGTGAAATGGGAAAAATCTAGATCAATAAATTCAGATGGCTACCTTTCAGTTCAAAAAGTGGAATCAACAAGAATTTCCCAATTGGTATTTGCAATGGTTAGGAGGCACATATCACGTTATTAACTGTTCTAATGTCTTCTGTAATCCATATATGTTCCTGAGCTTTCTCTTCTTCAGGTTAAAACAACATAATTTCTTTATTATCTTTACTGATCCTGCTTTCTAACCCTTCATTAATTTCCATTACTGTCTTCTATTTTCTTTTCCATTTCTCTGTATTCTTCTTAATGTATGGATTTTAAAACTAGCACAGAATATTAATGAGAATCTGAATTGTACTGAGTATAGTTGGAAAATTACTTCTGGGCCTTATAAATATTTAGAATGATTATATAAAATGAAATACAATATAATTCAGGAACCTTAAAAAAATGTTCAGATAACACTAATGGGGCTTCAGAAAAATAGCACCAAAATAAGAGACTTGCAACACTGCTATTCATTGTTATTACTTGTAAGTTAAGTCTGTAAGCATCATCATCATAATTATATAATTGGTTTTAATGGATTAGGGGCAATTTAGAAAAGTGTATATATTATAAGAAACTCTTGAAACAACTTTTTTATCTGACTGGAAATTATAAAGATTGCCTTACACAGTTTCCCTATTTGCTTATCAAATAACATATCAAAACTTAAAGAATAGTCACCAGCTAGAAGTTGTTGCACTAGTTGCAAATACTTTTAAGATATTTATAGCTTCATTTCTAGGGTCAAATTATCTTGAACTCTTAAACACATAATTATATATGATGACTATTTCTACCATGTGAATCCCTGTAGTTATTTGTTCAGTGCTCTCTGCCCTCTGAGGAGACTGGCTCCTAGTACACCAGGATGGCCCTTTATTTGCTGAGCACATTGATGGATGGTTGTATGTAGTTTGAATGAAAACAGGAAACTATTATGTAAAATAAGGGGAAAAGAAATTTAAAGGTAAACTAGAGGAAAAGGTAGTCTAGAGTCAGGGAAACTGAATGCTTCTTACTTCTGGGAAGCTAAAACATAAGAATCTCCTTAGCAATGTTGTAGAAAAACAATGATTTTGGAGAGTATACAGGTTTAACAAAGATTTAGAAAGTAGTTTGTGGTGGAGTATGCAAGGTAAAAGCTTTCCTCCTAAATAATTTTCAATAAAATTAACATTGCTTACGAATGTTTTGAATGTGAGTAGATTTATCTGGAGAATGCAAAAAGGCATTGAGTACTGAACTAAACTATAGTTCAGGGGCAGTAATTTGAAGAGTCGACATCTAGGATCCATACTAACCAATATTGATTAGTCACCTATATTGTACACCAAATATGTTGAGTCAACCTAGAGTCTAAGCAACACCAAGCCTTCTGGAGACTAAGATTTGCCTATTAGTAGACATATATAACAGTAATATTTTAAACAGAAACAGCCATAAAATTATTAAATCTAACCTTCTGATTGAACATCTAAGACCTCTAAATGGTTAAATAACTTGCTCAAAGCCACCAAGCTAGTTTTACTCATAGGCAGATATAAAACCAGTTTTTGACTCTCTAGTCTTTTACCTACTCTAAGTTTATAAGGTATATTGGGAGAGGTGGGAAGATTAAAAACCTAAAATTACAAGAGGTGATGGTGAAAAAGAGGGACAGGGATAATTTCATGAGATAAATGATATCTTTCAGTATTTTATAAAACTTTGCCAAATCTTAAAATTATACAATTATTTATATAACTATATTGACTAATATGCCTTATTTTAAAAGTATACCAAAGTTACACATTTTCACTTTTCACATTTTCATCATTATTCTCCTTTCACCATTCTCTATTTCTTCTTCCATTACCAATTTTAGTTAATCTTTATACTTTTAGAAAAAATAAGAACCCAGTCAAATATTTTTACCTTAAAGATGATCTTAACCAAATAACGAGACTAAACTAAATAAACAGCTTGACATGAGCAATGCAGAATTAACATCTTAAAATTTATTCTCTAACAAAAATGTTCACTTAAGCATTCTCTGTTCAATGGGTTATTTATTGCCTCATCTATGTAATTCATTACATTTAATCACTTTGATTCAGTTGCAAGTCCTTTTGTTCTCCTTGTGCAGCACCCTCACCAAATGTGAAATACATAAGAATCTTCAGTGCACTTTATTTACACTTCTAAGTGACTAGGTAAATTTATATGATTGCAAAGCTTAAAAAGAAACCAATCAGGCAGGAAAAAAAATGTGTAGCACTGCTTCTACATGCAGACTAATTTTTTGCTAATATGTATAATGTTTTATGATTTGCAGATATTTTTAAATGTTTATAATTCAGTAAGATTTATTGTTTATTTAAAATAAAAATATCCTATATACTTCAGTTTCATAAATTGTTATTTTCATTTATGTATTATAACATAAAAATGTAATAGGATAATCACTCACTATTAAATAATTAATCGTGAATAATTGATACATAATACAATTACCTCTTTAGTTCTCAATATAAATATCCCACTAGCCCAATAAACCAAATTCATCTAATTTGTTCTGAAATATATTTGCAGTGTACAAGACGGATAATCATTTTCAAGGAAAAGATCTTTGGATTATATTTTCACAGTATGTATTCATTTATTGATTGATCCATTTGCTTTCTTAAGCAAGAGGTATATAAAATTATTTTAAACTGAAATTTAATAACCATCTTTTAAATTCCTACTATATGCCAGATACTGCTAGTATTGGCTACACACACAAAAAAATTTTGTTATGCTCAAGGATATCAAAACCTAGCTGTGGAGAAAAGTACAAAGAACTAACATGAACAGTGAAATGTCATGATAGATGTTTCCTTACAGGTGTACTGCCATGGAAACTCAGACAAGGGTAGGATGCAGAAAGAGAGCTTACAGGAAAAGTCTTCTCAAAAAAAGTTAACAGCTGATCCAGGCTCTAAATAAGAAAAAAAAATAATAATCAGAAGAGAAGGAGAATGATGAGATGAGGAAAAGGTAGGAGAAAAGCAGCAGCTAACACTTATTACAGGCTCTGTATTGAAGTATTTAACATATGGTACCTCATTTATGCTTAGAACAACCTGTAAGTTAGATACTATGGGTACTAAATTCTATCAGGAAAGTGTGTTTTGGGGGGTAGCAGGAGAAGGCAGTGCACTCCAGCAGAGGGAAATACTTCCTTGTGTGAGAAAATTGACTGGTCAGAGTAAACAGGTGAGTCCTTAGTACAAGATGTGTTTTAGAAGAAGTATTCAAAGAAGGTGAACAAATCCATCTTTCTATTCCTACTGTGTAACAGAGTAGGCATTTATATAATGTTTTGTAATGGGAAAAAATGAAATATAAGAATATAGTAAGAAATGGAGAAAGAGAACCCATGAGCAAAGAGAATGAAGCTAAGTTGCAAGTGGCCTTCAATACCAGGACAAACGTTAAGACTTCATTTTGTAAGCAACAGAGTCAAAGGCTTTACATCAGCAAGGTGGTGGTGACATGACTGACTTCACAGAGAAGAACGAATTAAAGAAAATGAAAAATAGAGGCAGTAAATTATGTAAAGACGTTACCACATCTGAGTAAAAGATGGGGAAGTCCTAACCTAAGGCAAAGAATGAGAGTAGGAGGTAGAATGAGACACTGAAGAAGAAATTTTTTGGCTTTTGACATCCACTCCATGTTGGAGGTTTGTAGGTTGGATGTCTGGGTGGATGGTGATATTCAACAAAGTCTGAGAATATATGAGGAATGGGAAAGTTAAGAAACCCAATATTGAAACCCAATATTGGTATCTATGCACATAAAGCATATATAGTATGCAATCTGTAAATTCGATACTGTGAAAAATGCTTCAATATGTAAGCTTCTGAGAATTCCCAGGAATTACTATCAGATCTTATTTAGACTCACTTAACAATGTTAAAAGAATAAAATATAATTAAATTATTTTAATTAATAAGTTATGTTTATTTTTTATTAAATTTATTGGAGTGACATTGGTTAATAATTATATAGGTTTCAAGTGTACAATTCAATAATACATCATCTGTATATTGCATTGTGTGTTTACCACCCAATGTCGAATCTCCTTCTGTCACCATATATTTGGCCACCTTTCCCCTTATCTACCTTCCCCCTATTTCCCTTTGGTAACCACTAAGCTGTTGTCTGTGTCTATGAGTCTTTGTTTGTCTTGTTAATTTGTTGCTTCCAGTTTTATATACCACATAGGAGTAAAATCATATGGTTCTCAATTTTTTCTGTCTGATTTATTTTGCTTAGCATGATTATCTCAAGATCTCTTCATGTTGTCACAAATGGTAATATTTTATCTTTTCTTATCACTGAGCAATATTCCACCACATCCTCTTTATCCAATCATCTATCAAAGAACATTTCAGCTGTTTCCATGTCTTGGCCACCATGAATAATGTTGTTATAAACATCAGCGTACATATATTTTTATGGAGGTTTTCATATTTTTTGGACAGATAGCCAGGAGAGGGATTGCTGGGTCATATGGTAGTTTTATTCTCAATTTTTTGAGGAAACTCCATACTGTTTTCCATAGTAGCTGAACCAACTTACATTCCCATCAGCAGTGTATAAGAGTGCCCTTTTTCCCACAACCTCTCTAACACTTGTTATTACTTACTTGTCTTGTTGATAAGAGCCATTCTTACAGATTTGAGGTAGTATCTTATTATGGTTTTGATTTGCATTTCCCTAATAGCTAGTGAAGCTGAGTATCTTGTTAATATGTCTGTTGTCCATTTCTATGTCTTCATGAGAGAAGTGTCTGTTCAGGTCCTCTGCCATTTTTTAATAGAATTATTTGGTTTTTTGCTGTTGAGTTGTATGAATTCTTTATATGTTTTGAATATTAGCCCCTTATCAGAGGAATTGTTTACAAATATCTTCTCCCATTCAGATGGTTGCTTCTTTGTCTTGATAGTTTCTTCTGCTGTGCAGAGCTTTTTAGTTTGATATAGTCCCATTCATTTATTTTTGCTTTTATTTCCCTTGCCTTTGAGGTCAAATTCATAAAATCTTCTCCAAGGTCTATGAGTTTACTACCTACGTTTTATTATATGCAATTTATTGTTTCAGGTCTTATATTTCGGTCTTTGATCCATTTTGAGTTAATTTTTATGTATGGTGATAGACAGCAGCCTGGTTTCATATTTTTACATGTGGCTTTCCAATCTTTCGGTGTCATTTCTAAAAAACAGTTCCTTAGCTCTTGGTCACATAAGCCTACTCCTATGTATTTTTTATGAGTTTTAAAGTTTTATCTCTTACATTATTTGATACAAATTACGTCTTTATAGATTATAAGGTAATCAATACAGTTCTATAATTATTACTCTGTGCAAATGTTTTTTTAAATCAGATAAGAGAAGAATTACAAACAAAAATACATTTCTACTATCTCTTTCACATTTACCTACATAGTTATATTTACTGGTGCTCTTCATTTCCTTGTATGGATTGAAGTTACTCTTCAGTCTTCCTTTATTTCATCCTGAAGGATTCTCTTTAGTATTTGTTGTAGAGAAAGCTAGCTAGCAACAGTTTCTCTCAGTTTTTGTTTACCTGGGAATATGTAATTTATTCTTAATTTTTGATAATTTTGCTGAATATAGATTTCATGGTTAATTTTATCTTTCAGCACTTTGAATATGTAAACCACTTTTTTTGGCCACTGTTGTTTCTAATGAAAAGTCAGCTGTTGATTTTATTGAGAACCCATTGTATATGACTCATTTTTCTCTTGCTGCTTTCAAGTTTTCTCTTAAATTTGGCTTTTGATAGCTTGACTACAATGTGTCTAGGTATGGGTCTCATTGAGTTTAGCATACTTGGAGTCTGTTGATCTTGGCATGTAGAGTACTGTTTTCCATCCATTTTAAAATGCTTTCTTCAAATAATCTCTATCATTTACTCTTTCTGGGAATCCCATTATGCATACATTAGTACAGTTGATGGTGTCCCATAGATGCCTCTGAGGCTAAGTCCTTTTTCATACTTTTTTCCTCCTGTTCCTCAGACTGAATAATCTCAACTAACATATCTACATGTTTGCTGATTCATTCTTCTACTAGTTCAAGTCTTCTCTTGATCCCCTCTATCTAATGAATTTCTCTCTTCAGTTAGTCTGCTTTTGAACTCCATAACTTCTATTTGATTCTTTTTTTTAAGTTTCTCTTTATAATCTCTATTTAGCAAGAAGGTTTTCTCATACTTTCCTTTAGTTTTTAAATATAGCTTCCTTTATTTATTTGAACATCTTTAAATTAATTGATTTAAAGTCTTTGTCTAATAACTCAGCATCTGTTCTTCTTCATGGACTGTTTCTATTTACTGTTTTTGTTTTGTTTTGTTTCTCCAACATATGGTCCATACTTTTCTGGTTCTTTCTATGTCTCGTATTATTTGTTTAAACTAGACATTTTAAATAATGTCGTGTGGCAACACTGAAGATCAATTCACTCCTCACCCCAGGGGTTTTTGTTGCTTGCACTGTTGCTGTTGCCCTTTGTTTTAATGAATTCCCTGGACATATTATGTCCCTATGTACAGTCACTGAAGTCTCTGCTCAGTTAGTGTTCAGCTAATATTTGGATGAGGACTTCCTTCAATGCCCTGAATCAAAAGTCTCCCCTTTGTTAAGGTGTATGTGTGTGTGTTGCATTATGCCTTCAGTGTTTCAATGTCTGGCATTTTAAAGAACCATTTTATCCTTCATTTCCACTTTCACACAACATTAAGGTGGGCCAAAGGTGAGAGATTAGGGCCATCTTAGGTCTTTCTTGGGCACACCCATAGCCCTAAACATGTGTTTAAATTTTTAAATCATCAAAAATAATCAGAGCTTTTCAAAGCCCCATGAGGCCTAAGGACATCTCTATTCTCTAGATTTTTCTTTTAAGGTCTTGGGTCAACTTCTTGTTTCTCCAACTAGTTTCAGAGAGTCTCAAGCACCTGCGATGTTAAACAATTGCTGCTGATAAGTTTAAGAGTTGGTTCTCTCCCACTGAGCAGCTCTAATTCAGGTCAAATAAAGACAAGCCCTGTGAGTGGGACTTTCCAAGAAGCTGCTATACAGATCAAATAGTGACAATTATCTTAGGGGAATAGACCTTTGAGGTAGCTCCAAACCCATTCTTCCCACTCCAGTGTCTGCTAAGCTTCTACTTTCACAACTGCCATGGTTGTGTGACTATTGGCTATCAAGACTCCTGTGGTTCTAGGGAGCGGGAAATAGAAAAATGGCAAGTTAAAATACCTCAAAAACTATCATTCTTAATGATATCCAGCCATTGTTCTTGTTGTAAGCCTTTGGTTAATTTCTAGAGTTCTGAAAACGTTGATTTGGAACATTTTTGCCATGTCCTCATTGTCTTTATGAAGAAGTAGATTTTCGGGGGTCCTCACTCTGCTATTTCAAAGTGCATCTCTGAGGCTATGTTTTTTAATTCTGTTTAACAGTGAATTGATTTAGTGGCGAACAAAGAAGTATCTTTGAAGTAATTGACTTTTAAATGAAGACAGCAGAATCCATGCCACCAAATTAGTATTATTTTGTTCAAAATCACCATTTTAGGAAGAAGTACCATTTATTCCATAGAGTTCACATACTTAAGCATATTTTGAATTTTATTTTTACTTACCATAAAGCAAGTAAAAAAAAGGTTCTAATAATGGCCAATCAACATCCTTTGGGAAAAATTTAATTAAACAAATTAAAAAGGTATTTGATCAGGCTGAAAATATAATCATTTTTAATCTAAACCAAGTGGTGCTATAAAGTAATCAAAGTAATATATGTGATTGCATCATAATCTAACTATAAAACTTATTCCAAAAAAGTAACTTCCTGAAAATATTATAACATTGGAATAAGTTTATAGCCTTCTCAGTGGACACATATGGCTTAACAAGTCCTAGAATGAGTGTTAAAAATATTAATCTCATTATGTTACTTTCAAATCTTATGCATGTTAAAGGCCTTTCTATACTAGCTAAGAAAATTAAAAATTAACAAAATACCTATCATGACTTTTGAATTCCCTTCATCTGTTTCATTTACATTTTTATTATGCTAGTTTAGGACTTTAATTGATTCGAACTACCATATTATTAATAGCATGTAAACTTTCTAATTTACAAACCCTTAAAGAAGTATTATTTTAAGAAAAATAAAGAATTGAATGTCAGAAATCTCTTCTGGAAGATTTTATAAACTAGTTAATGAGGTAAGAAATAATTTTCACAAAATATTAACAAAAATATAATAAATACAATAAATACAGGAAATGAAAAGGACAGATCTCTAAATGGTCTGGAATTCTTAGGAAGAATTACTATAGGAAGTAAAGCTTTAAAAGACCTTGAAAGATAATTAAAATTTAAAGTTTCATTCCTTTATTCATTCCTTTAACAATGTACGCAGTATTCAATGAAGATATAAGTGAATAAATGTTGATTGGATGATTTTAGATGGGTAATGAAGAGAGAAAACACTCCTGATAGGAAAAACTGAATAATGAAAAGCATAGAGATTGGAATAATGATGATATTTAAGACATAGTAACAACTCTAGCCTTATCACATCAGGTGTTACACATCTATCTGGAAATGATGGCATTGTAGAACCAGGTAAGGGCCCTTAGAAATCATCTGTAAGCCTCACATTTTTAAGATAAGGGAAGTGAGGCCTTTAAGATAAGAAAAGCACCCAAGGTCATTCAGGTAAGTGTTGTAAAAAAAAAAAAAATCAGTGGGCATCTAAGAAATACCTACCATAAATCAGGCACTGAGCTAGACACTTCCACTCATAAAATGAAACTGAGTTGGTCATTATTACAATGATATCTAGTTATTGCTCCTTGCACAATTTCACAACCACATAAACAAATTCTGAAATAGGCATCAAAAATTAAATATCAAAGGAAAATAGTCTAAGGAATTTTAATAATGTTTTTTTGGAGTAACACTTGTTTTGTAAAAGAGACTAGGGTGAGAAAGGAAAAGGAAAAAATCATTCTATGTATAATGTAAAAATATGTTTGTACTAGCTCAATTACTTAAACTTAATTATATGTGGCCTAAGAATGTCTTCATAAAATAAATATTTGTGTTTTACAAGGGTTTTTGCAGACAAGAACTACATTTTCTTTTTGCAAATGCTCCAGATTTCATGATAACAACCGTAAAAATGCAGAACTCAGAGCAAAATAAGAACACCAGGCCATCAATTTTATTTCCCTTTATATCTATCAGCAAAGCTTGTTAAGAAAAGAGAAATGGTTTTATTTTTTACAAATAGGGAGAGGATTTTAGTGTCTATTTTGGCATAACAGGTAGCATTCCAACTGTTTCGGGCTACTCTGAGTTTAGGCACTTTAAAATTAATAGACTGGGCCCAACAAAGGGCATATTTTTATTCTGCATCAAATGTGCATCCTGGTTCCTAGTACAGGATGTTTCTGCAAATGTGATACACATTTATGATTCCAAGTAGTAAATGAAGATACTTGCTTTCTCCTAGAGACTTGGCCCTTAAGTCAATGGAAAGAAACCAGCAAGTAAATCTCAGTTACTCTCCTACCCAGACAGGAACAAGGTGATATCTCATGAGAGCTCTATATGACAGCTAAATAATGGCTTTTTTAATGTTGATCTGTAGAAAGTATGACACTGTGGAATGTACATGGGGGCTTTGGAGCGAGAGAGTCCTTAGTGTAAGTCCCAGTTCTACCACTGGCTAGTTGTGTGGCATTTAGATAATCTCATGATTTCTCTGGACTTCAGTTTCATCATCTGTAAAATAGAAACAATAGCACATATCTCATAGAATTAATATTAATATTACATTATACAGCTCATATAAGGCACTAAGTAAAACAGCTGGTATATAGTAAGTACTTGTGAATGGTGACTATTATCTGTCCCCTCTGAAATTTAAAGTTACCTATTATTTAAGCATATTTCAGTTCTGACCAAAGTCTTTAAATAAGTACCAAAATAATCATTTAATTTTTCTCCTACCATATTTTGTTGGGAGCCGGAGATGTTGGGAGCCCTTTGTAAGGAAATATCAGTTCCTGAAACCCTGAAGGGAGGATAAGCATCAGTTCCTGAAATTCCAAGGGAGGAGTTTTTCTCTTGGCCTTATGTTAATTTATGTTAATCGTGGCTATTGTTTCTGGATACTTGTGGTTTTGTTTTGAGCAGTTTGTTAGGAGCAGTTTGTCACGTACTCAAGCTGTATAAGTATACAGTGCTAAATAAACTCGAGGCTGCAGCTTTGACTGTATGCCCTCCCGAGATCTTTCTCTCTTCTCTGTCTTTTTTCCCTAACCCTCGCTCCCCCACTCAGGACTGTTCGACTCTGCCCGGCTGGCTCCGGCAATATTTAGTACAAAAAAAAAACCCTCAAGAAGTGGGAAAGCCTTCAAGATGCACTTTTTAATGTCTGTAAAATTAACTGTGCATTAATCCTGACTTAAAATACTTTGAAAAAGAAAATTACAAAATTTTAAAAGAACAGAATATTAATACAGTCAATATAAAAATATCAGTCTTGATTTAAGGTATTTCAAGGACCAGAGAATCATTTCTTAGTTGATTTTCAGTTCTGCTGAAAAAAAAAATCCTTTCCTTAGCTCTTATTAAACCTGGAAAAATCCTGGAACACAACATTTTGGCACTTCCTTTGAGGTTCCCAAAAAATCAAGAGCTTCTGTTGAGTGGCACATGTAAAAATGTCTTATATATACATATAGTCTTTTTGATATTCAGACTCATTCCAGACTAACAGTCAACAGATTTGCCATCACTTTCATACAAATATTTTCTGAATGTTTAGATATAGCATAAAATAAATATAGTAAAAACAATCTTCTTGAATAACTGCATGTGTCCCTATAAAAGGCATCCCTATGCACATATAGCTCAAGTTGACAGCATGTAAATGACTTGAATTCATCAGGCAGTTTTTCTTCTTATAGCCATTTACACCCAGCTCACAGCCCAGGCCAATCTGCATCCTCCACAAGTAATCAGATGATGTCATCAGCCTTGAAATACTCATCAGATATATTTTCTAGCATATTTTCTTGGTCCAATATAATCTTGGCTATTGGAAAACAGAATACAACTCAGAACACTAGCATTTGATATTGTGTTTCAAGGATTGTAGAGAAACATATGGTTATAATGACTCTACTACTCTTCATGATTATATAACTAGGGCATAGTTTTAGTCTTAAAGGAATATCAAAGAGGCTTTGCATCACTAAAAAAAAAAAAAAAAAAGCTTTTACTCAATGGTAGAGCATCTTGACCACCATAGTGATATGAGTCTCTGCAGTAAAAACAAAATTAGCCTATTCTGTAATTGACACTATTCATAAAAATCATTTAAAAACATTTCAAGTTTTGTTACTATGCACAATTTTAACACTATTAAGTAAACCATCAATGTCAAGAAAAGTGTTTCATGATCATTGAAATGGACTAGTCCAATTCTCAAAATAAATAACTTATTATTCTGTAAAACTGTTTTTCTGGTGTAAATGGAAGCAGTATTGTGAAATAGGTTTGAATTCTAATAGAATTACAGATTTCTCCTGCAGATCTCAGTTCAAAAAAAGTGGTCTTAATCCTAAATGAAGTTAGGCTCAATGGAAAAATTTTCTATTACATGTGTTTGGGTGCCAATGACAGGAATACAAACTACTTTGTATGAATTTCTTTCTATTTGCTTCCAAACAAAATAAAATCCTCTCAGCATATGAATGCCAACAAGTAGCCTTAAATCACTCTTTAAGTACCAAAGCAACCAGTTTAAAAAGTAGTCAGTTTAAAAGGTAGAGGGCTTGTCGGTTACTTGATAAGATATTTACAATGAATCTGCATTACACATTATCTGCACATTCTTTTCTTTTTTTCCTAGAAATAAAATTGCAACCTTATTAATAGAAGATGTGGAACAAACCTAATTTCAGCAAGGTAGTTCTTTCTTTAATAATGACAATGACAACAACAAAATTATACTAAAACTATACTTAAGCTTCACTGAAGAAAATTGCAAAAATTCAAAAGAACAAAGCACTAACATTGACCCACATTGCCCTCTGACACCCATGCATAGATTACCCTTTGTGACCCACTTAAATTCTGGACTCAAGGAAGTTTTCAGAAAGAGCTTTTCTAAATTCCTCTTTCTGTCACCCATAAAGCTTCATTCAGGTCCTAATAATAGGTCAATAATCTCCAAATCTTTTTGATCAAGCACTCTTGTTCAGAAAAAAAAAACAAAACTAAACATTCACACTCAATATATTTATTTATACATTGCATATAAAGGCTAATTTTATCCTTTATGTCAAATACTACTAAACTTAAATTTTTTTAAATAAAAAATAAATACCAGTAGCAATTTTAGTTTTTTTTAAGATACACTACTGGATCACCATCGTTCATGCCTCCTGGAATTCCACTTTGGAGGACATCAGACTATCTAAAGAGTCAGGTCTGGATTACCAGCAATGAAAGAGGCAAAAAAATGACTTTAATTAGAAGCCTTAAGTGTAAAAACAAACGAGATAAGACAGGAAAAAAAATAACAGATCACAAATAGCCAAAGTTTTAAAGTACATTGAGCATCATTCTATGCCTGCCATTCACAAAAATTATCTTATTTAATCTTCAAAAGAATCCCCAAATATTTTTTGCTCTTGTACAGAGGAGGAAATTAGGATCAGGTAATTACATCTAAGGTCTAGATCTCAAAAACCCATGATCATCAGAGGCCAAGAAGAAAGTAAAGTAAAAACAGACTATCAAACACTTGGTCTCCCCATATTCCAAAATCCTAAAGATTTCTTACCATAGAGAAGGAAAGTCTAAGAACTCATCCATTATCTGGGTCTTCTATCTTTGATCTAATCATCAAAATATAACATGACCAATAAATTCATTTCAAGGCTCTACAGAACAAAAGATAAAATTACATACTAAATTACTATCAGTGGTTGAGAAAATCATCAATTATTTTTGATTGCCTATCATTTTTAATTTTTCGATTACAAGTTGACATTCAATATTACTTTATATTAATTTCAGGTATATAACATATTGGTCAGACATTTCTATAACTTACAAAGTGATCCCCCTCATTAGACTTGTACCTACCAGGCACTATATATAGTTATTACGATATTATTGACTATATTCCCTATGCTGGATTTTATATCCCCATGACTATTTTGTAAGTACCAATTTGTACCTCTTAATCCCTTCACCTTTTTTATCCAAATTAAAAAAAAAATACATTCACCTTTATGGTCATTGCAGCATTATTTACAATAGCAAAGATATGGAAGCAACATAAGTGTCTATCAACAGACCATTAGATAAAGAAGATGTGGTAAATACATACAGTGGAACATTACACAACCATAAAAAAGAATGAAAGTTTACCACTTGCAGCAACATGGATGGACCTAGAGAGTATTATGCTATGTGAAATGATTGTTTATTATTTCTTAAGCAGATAACATGGATCCAACAAAGCCTTTGGAATTGCTTTAAACAGACTTTAGAACTATGGTGCCCTTTATTTAACATACAAATGCCAGCAGCTCCAATAATTCCATACTTAGAGTGTTAAGAAATGTAATAATATCTGCTTTTTCTGAATTAATTTAGTTAATTATAGACCTACACAACTTTTGATGCATGTAGTTCCACAGATCCTAATTCATTATAAAATTAAAAGATATCTATATATTAACTGCATACATTCATGAACACATGCTTATTTGTATGGCTCTCTTACATCATAGCCCAAAATGTTAGTGGCCTAAAGGTTTGGAAATAGCATGACTTCAATCAAACAAATAACAAAAAGATGTAACTCCAATGATCAGAAGTGGTAATATAGTCTTAAGCTGTTTTGGAGAAATAGCAACTAAGATAATAGCATTTTAAAAGAATACAAGAATATATAATATTTTTTCAAAACTGACTCATCAAAGGAAAATCATTCCACAAAAGTCTATATTATCTAGTTAAGAATATTAGAAGAAATTAGATTTTATAACTATGAATTTTTTCCTCATATTTTTAGTTTATTTTATAATTCAAGTGGAAATCTTATCATTCCAGTCCCCACTATCCAAGCACATATGCCATCTGGAACATAGAAAATTAATATATGATGACATATGAATACAATAAAGCATACTTATAGAATAAAACAATAAAAATATTTAGAAAAAAATTATAGTAACAAACTCATAAAAGTCAGTATTGTTTCAGGAACAATTTAAAATAGATTTAAATAAAATTGAAATAGGATTCAATTATTTAATTCTAATAAAAAAGAAAGTTCTATTCTCTTAAATAAAATTGATTACCAAATTACATTGTTTTTATGGGACTACAAAATACAAAGCCTGATAAAGTTAAGAATTTAATAAGATATGCAAAGTGATAATAATGGTTAAAATTGATAAAACTCTTCTATGCATGCTAAGTATTTTGTGTGTCATCACCTTGAATTATCACAAGCACCTCATAAGGTAGATGGCTATTTGTGTCCCATTTCCAAGCAGAAAAACTGAGGCAGTTAATAAATGTTACCAAGTTCACATCATTAACGGAATAGCCTGACTGACTCCAAACCGTCTTACTCCAGACCCTCCTCTATGAACTACTACCCATGTAAAGGGATAGTTCAAAAAACTGCAAGTTTTAAAGAGTGTATATAGTAAATACCCTGATCTACCTCCAGTACTAGTTCTGCAACCTCTTCCAAGAGGACAGCCTAATAACTTCTTTAATCTTCCTAATATATGTCTCAGAGATATAAAGATGATTCTGCTAATCCATTTTCAGTCTGTAACAAACAAATTGATGTATATGATGTCTAATTTGCTTATTAATTCACTCTTTCTTATATAACAGAGAATGTGATGTGGTCAATTGCAGAAAAGTGTAAGGTTTAAAAAGATATACTTTGGGATCAGATGCACAAGGACTCATGTTACACCTCTGGCTCTTTCTAGTTGTGTAATAAATTAATCTCTCCATGTCTGTATCCCCTTCTACAAATAGAGATACTGATACCTGCACCATAAAATAGCTGTGAGGGTTAAAGGGTTAAATAATATACATAAAGTGCTTATTACAGACCTTGAGACATGGCATGCTCCCAAAGCATGGTAGTTATGATTATTCGTGGGGCAGATGGAGTTAACAGTGTGACTTTCAGTACAAGGACAAATGAAAGGTAATTGACTGGTTGAGTGACTGAAACTGTGCCCTTGGCATGAAAGATGAATGAAATTATCTAACCTAGTCCACTAATTTTCTGTCTCTATGGCACTTGCTCGTCCACCTGTTCACAAAGCATTTCTCTCTCTAGTCCATCTCATTGTTATGTCTAACAAGTGATTATTTAAATTTCTTTCTCATTTCTGTGACCTGTTTAGAAGCTCCTTGCATATCTACCTTATGAGCACCCAAATAGTTTATCCCCTAACACAATACTTAATCTATGTACTTGATACCCTGGGATTCATTTTATTTTGCAGCAATCTACCATGAAATTGTTGCAAAAATGAACCTAAAGATTGTTTGAAAGGGCATCCCCCCAAAATAACTATTTATCTGAGATAAATAGTATAATAAGCATGGTTTAACAGAAATAACATTAGAGTCAGAGGTGGATGTCTTCTAACTTAAATGGATTTTACTTAACTCCTAATTTATTCCTACCTGGGATAATTAAAACCCACATTGGAACCTTTCAACATTGAGAAGCAACCCCAGTTCTTGACCTGGCTGCCTCATTTTACTGATTTCATTTGTTTGTGACTTCAGCAGTGAAGGACTGGGTATATTAGAGCTCGGCATGGAATCTGCCACTGTAGGAATTGAAGACTTCTTTACTCTTAATAACTGTACTAAAGCCTTCATATATGCAGATCTCAGCTATTATCCCTGAGAAACTCCTTGAGTAAAAATCATCTTCGACCTAACTTCCCACACGATTCAATTTGGATTCCTATGTGACTCAAATGCTGTCAACTTAGAAAGTATATATACATCTTACACACTGATGACTGGCTTTCTTTAGCTGCACATGCCCTTCTCTTCTAGTTAAAAAGGGCTGTATAATTTTGCAACTTCTGATATCCTATTATGAGTTACTTTTAAAAATCCATTTTCTCCCTCAGATCTTTGAGATAGAAATTTCTTCTTCTTCTCTTTGGAGTACTTTACTTTCATTTTGAATTCAAGAGGACAATTTTATTTTTTTTACTTAATTTATATTTTTAAATATCTGTTTTCTCACAAATAACAGGCATTTAGTTGGTGATCATGAAACACCACATTCTGCTCAGAATTACACCAAAAAGGAGCAACTGGTGATAGACATCAATACAAAACAAATACACAAATTCCATTTTATTCAAGTTCATTTCGTAAGTAGCATGTTTTAGGTGTAAGAATCTTTGGGATAAATTATGATATCTGTGAAGACACTTAATTCAACTAAAACTTATTGCAACACTTTTTAGCAATACTGCTGAAAGTAACAGAACATTCTATTTCTCTAATTTGCCTGAACAATATATTGTAGTCATTAGCAAGCAAAATTAGAACTGCACCTACCAATTACTGAACAAAAATTAGAGCTGTAAATAATGCATAGCATCTAGTCTAGGCAGATGACCTTATCTGCTTATCTTCTCTACCATGTATAACAAAATAATGGTTGATAAGTGCTATTAACAGCTGTTCTAATTTGAAATTAAACTTTTATAAAACAAATTAGAACTTCCCTCCATTAAAAAAAAGATCACTAAGATTGATTTAACTGGCAATGTTTAAAATCTTTTTTTAACTCCTATCTCAGTGACAGAATTGGAGTCACTTTCATATGACTCCACTCCTTGGTGCAAATTTCAGGTGCCTAATAAATTTGTTGATTTGATTTAATATTATGTATAGGTTTGTATTCATTCTTTTTATTCAACAGCAAATCAAAAAAATCAAAACATTTCATTTGTAAAAACATTGCCTGAATTGCTACTGTAAGTAAAAAGAAATCATCCAATTAAGAGGGAAAATTTGGGAGCAGGAAGGTATATAAAGAGAAGAAATTTAGGGATAGAGGGGAACATTACTGAGAGAATCTGGTATAGTTGAATATGTTTTAAGTTTGGAATTTAGGGATGGTTATATGTATATAATTAACCTGAAATTATATCAATATTGAGTATTTCTTTCCACATATATCTTGTCTCTATTGGTTTATTTTCTCTGAATATGAGATTTCCCTGTGTTTAATTGAGTCTCTACTTATTTATTTATATTTTTCAGCAAAAATGTATAGGTGCCCACTGAATGCCAAATATTATGTTAACAATAGGAGAGGGAGATGTGTAAGGGAATGAATAACACCCCATACTGTTGTATAACAGTAAAATCTTCCAAATAGAATCTATAACCTTGACTAGTATTATGTAAGCTTTCAGGGGATTCTTTAGTGACTGGAGTGCTTTCACCATGTTCAGGGTCAATTGGACCTAAAGCATTATAGATATGTAAATAAGAAGGAGGAGAAAATCTAACATATACATTGGTAACACATTCCAGTAATAAATAATCTTTAATTCTTTGAACTACTAAGAAATATGAGATAGCATCTTGTATAGGAACTATATTATATGAGTTTATACATTTATTTATTAAATAAAACAAAATTAAATCCTGCCCTGAAAGAAAGTTGACATTCACTGATAGAAACAATTTAAGCTGACTTTAATCTGTTAGCTTTATAGATTTTTATCTTTATTGGGGCTCCTACCAACTACCTATAAGAGGACCTTTGAAGGAGTTTTCCTCAAAATGTTTTATTGGACAGATCTAAGCTACTCATTTAAAAAGTCTATTTGATTGAGCTTAGCAAATTTACTTTAAAGAATAATTTTTTTACTTATACCAGACAAAATAGACTTTAAAGCAAAGGCTATAACAAGAGACAAAGAAGGACCCAGTAATCATACTCCTGAGTATTTATCTGAAAAAAAAAGCCAAAACACTATTTTGAAGGGACGTGTTCATCTATATTTTCATTGCAGCATTATTGACAATAGCCAAGATATGCAGGCAACCTAGGTGGGCCATCAATGGATGAATGAATGAAAAAGAAGTGGTACAGGGGAAGAAAAAAAATGACGTAGTAGATAGAGGCTCTGTTCATCCCTCTGGCAACCAAATCAAAGTTGTGATGGAAACAAGGAGCAAACAGCAAGGAAAAATCACCTGGGATCTAGATGAATAAGCCAAATGAGTAGGGAGAAATCGAAGAAATCATCCTGCAACAGCAAAAGGTAGGACAGGGTGAGGACATGAGGCTGCCCAGTCCTGAGCGGCTAAGTGGGACAGAGGCTGTGGCAGCAGCAGTGGCTGACGCTTCTTAAAGGGACTGAGTCCATGAATGGATTTTCGCAGTTAGGGACCTGCTCACTCTGAGCACCAGCACCCATTCAGCTCCACGCAGGGGGCAGCAGGAACTTACAGGGAGACATTGTGTCGTCTGAATGAGGGCCAAGGCGATATTCGCTCTGTACAGAAGTGCCAGTGGTATCCACTGTTCCTCAGTTAAGCCGCCTGCCCCTGCCAGTGCGGGAACACAGCGACACCATAGCAGAGATGTCATCAAACTAGACAACAGAGGTCGCTCTGCCCAGAGGATTCCCTGAAACTCCACCTACCCCAACTCATGGCACCACCCAAGCCACATCTAGGTGTATCCTTGGCAAGTCAGTTGCTCCTTGCTGAGCAGTGCCTAGACTCATACTCATGGCAGCTGGCCTCAGTTTCTGGTGTGGCCTTTTAAGGCAACTATAAGTACAGCATGTGTGGATTGTTTGGTGAATCTTAACAAGTGGCCCTGGTGGGGCAGAGGCTGGGGCTAAATATGGCCTGCAGCTGAACCCCTCTCGGGACTGTGCCACTGGACACCAACTACACAAAGCCACACTAATAATACCGGGAGACTTAGGAGCTTTGTTTTGTACATAGAAACAGACACAGAAAGGCAGCTGAAATGGGAAGACAAAGAAGCAGAAACCATATGAGAGAACAGAATAGAGATCCAGAAATAATGGAGTCAAGCAATCTAACAGATGTAGAGTTCAAAACACTGATTATAAAGATGCTCAGTGAACTTAGCAGAAGTGTAGATGAATTCAAAGAGATAAAAAACACAAAAATGGAAATGGAAATTTAAAAAGGGAACCAGTCTGAAATGAAGAACACATTATCTGAGATGAGAAGTATATTAAATGGAATAAACAAAGGAATAAACAAAGTGAAGAAAAAAGAAGATCAAATGACCTACATAGAGGATGGGAAAGCCAAGGGCACTCTATCAGAATGGCAAGAAAAAAGAAACCAAGACTATAATAATTTAAGGAGCCTATGGAACACTATTAAAAGTAAAAATATCCATGTCATAGTGGTACCTGAAGAGGGAGAACAAGAAGTACAATATATCTTTGAAAAAATGATAGAAAACTTACCTAATCTGGTGAAGGAAATATATATACAACCCCAGGAAGCTCAGAGAATCCCCAAAACCAGGAATCCAAAAAGGCCCACACCCATACACATCATAATTACAATGCCAAAGGTTAAATACAAAAAAAAATCTTAAAAGCAGCAAAAGATAAGTAGTTAGTTACCTACAAAGGAGCACCCATAAGACTGGCAGCTAGTTTCTCAAAAGAAACTTTGCAGAACAGAAGTGCTTGGCACAAAATATTCAAAATGATGAAGACCCAGAATCTACAACCAAGAATACTTTATCCAGCGAAGGTATCATTTAGAGTTGAAGGACAGATAAAGAGCTACCCAGACAAAAATAAGCTAAAGGAATATATCGCCAGCAAGCCAGTATTACAGGAAATGTTGGAGGGACTTCTTTAAGAAGAACAAAACATGTATGAAAAATAGAAATAAAGAAAACATTCCTATCAACAAGTACCACAAATGGAAAAGAATTAAGTGCTCCAACCAAAAAATAGAGTGGCTGAATGGATAAGCAAAGACCCCTACATATGCTGCCTTCAAGAAACTCATTTCAGATTAAAAGACACATACAGACTAAAAGGAAGGGGATAGAAAAAGATATTGCCTTGATGGAACTAGAAGGTATTGTGCTGAATGATATAGGTCGGATAAAGACAAATATCGCATGATTTCACACACATGTGAAATCTAAAGAACGAAATCAAGAACAACAACAGCAAAAGCAAAAATGAACTCATAGATACAGAGAATATTTAGAGGGCTACTAGATTGGAGGGGGTTTGGAGGATGACAAAAAAAATACAAAGGGATTAAGAGGTACAAGTAGATAATTGCAGAATAGACAGGGAGATGTAGAGTGTAGCACAGGGTAGATGATTAATAATGTTGTAATAAATATGTAAGGGGGAAGAAAGTTATTAGATTTAGTGGGGTGATCACTTTGAGAGTTATATGGATATCTGATCACTATGCTATACAACTGAAACTGGTATATTATTGTATGCCAACTATCGGTGGAAAAAAACTCATTGAATTGTAAAATGTAAATACAAGCATCTAATTGTCTATTATATTTCAATAAAGACAAAAAAAGAGTGGTACATATACACAGTGGAATACCACCCAGCCATAAAAAGAATATAATCTTGCCATGCAACAACATGAATGACCTAAAGGGTATTGTGAATGGAGTAAGTCAAAGAAAAAAAATATCATATGATTTCACTTATATGTGCAATCTAAAGAACAAAATAAGTGAACAAACAAAACAAATAAACTCACAGATACAGAGAACATATTGATGGTTGCCAGATGGAGGAGGGCATTTGGGGAGATAGGTATAAAAGGGGAAGAGATTAAGAAGTACAAATTGGATGTTACAAAATAGTCACAGGGATACAAAGTATAGCATAGGAAATACAGTTAATAATATTGTAATAAACATATATGGTGTCCAATGGATACTAGATTTATCAGGGTGATCACTTAACAAATTATATAAATGTCTAAGCATTATGTTATAAACCTGAAACAATATAATATTGTATACTAACTGTAACTGAAAAATTAAAATAATATTTAAAAAGTAAAATAAAATGAAAAAGAAAGGAACTATTAAAGAATTTTAAGTAGAAAAAAATAATTGTTTTATATAACAATATTGTCAAGGAAATAGGTATCTAAAAACTCTTTTTGATTTAGAGAAATGCTGATGATTTATTCACTATTTTTAATCTAAGTCACTGAAAGAATTTATACAATTCAGTAACCTAAACTAGAATGGTTAATTTTATTTAATATTGGATAAGGAAGAAAAGGTTTCAATGAGTGCTGGTTGTTACCAGTTTCAAACCTTAACCGCTGCATTAGAGTTACTGGATAAAATTGTGATGTATGGTGATCCACAAAACATTGAGTTAAATACAACTTGAACCACATGATCTGTTCCTACTTCATATTGCTAACCGTAAATGTTGCTCTTTTAAAGCATTTTCACTTGAGTCTGAAATGTATGAACAGTTTCATTGATTTCTAGCAATTGCTTTCTCTACTAAGTAAAACTAAAATCTTTTAGTTTTTATTACAAATCTTGGTGAAACAGTTCTAACCCTTAAATTATGGTTTCACCGTGGATTTTCAAAGGAAAGAGCCAATTAGAAGGTTATAGAAGTAAAATATGAGAGGGAGACTGATTATGGGAATTGATTATGTGGTATCATTTCACATTCATATTTGAAAAGTAAAAGCAATATATTATAATCAGTGTACTTACTATTTTACAATGAATTGTGGAGAACCAAATGAATCCCAGTTTTACTTTTATTTTTCATAGAAAGCTGTGTTAACATTAGTAAATCTTGTGAAGAGTCTATAGGGTTGCTTCTCAACGTCTAAAGGTTTCAGTGTGAATTTTAATTTCCCAGGTGAGAATAAAGAGTTGAATAAAATCCATTTAAAGTAGAAGACATCCACCTGTGACACTAACGGTTTATCTTGTTAAAACTTGTTTATTATACTATTTATCTCAGATATTGATAAGCAATGTTATGTAATAGGGCTTTTTTCTTTTTTTCTTTTTTTATGTTTTTTATGATTTTTTTTTAATTAAATTTATTGGAGTGACATTGGTTAATAAAATTACACAGGTTTCAAATGTACAATGCAATAAGTATATTGCATTGTGTATTCACCACCCAAAGTCAAATCTCTTTCTGTCACCATATATTTGACCTGCTTTACCCTTATTTGTCTTCCCCTACTCCAATAGGGCTCTGAACTGGAATGTACTATACACATATAGGACCACCACCTACGGTTGTTCAGTGTATGCTCTTCACAACAGTGTCATATCTAAGGGAGGATCCTTAATACACATTGTGGATGCCATGAATTTTTCAGGGAGATAGAATTCAAATGCCTTATTCTAACAAAAATTATCTGAAAAAAGTGAGAAGTATAGGTAAAAATAACCCTGTAAGAAATCATTGTTATTCTGGAAATTATAGCATCTTAATGAAGAGGTTTCTAGAGAGGAACATATAGTCAAAAGTTATACTTGAATTTTTTTTCTTTTCTCTCTAAAATGTTATTGGATGCTTATTTAAGGCATACACCATACTATAGTACAGCATCACTCAGTATTACCTCCTTTTAGCATTATCGCTGAGCATTTAGCAGACCATGCCACCATTCTAAAAGTCATCTGCTTCTGGCTGATATGCACATTGTAAGACTAGCTAATTCTGCAGGCTTGAGACCATTGATACCATAGAAGCTCTATTAATTGGAGGTGCTGTTACAGGGATACCATGGAGATGGATAAAACATTTTATAAGTGTAAAAATGGCAGAAGCCCTGTAAGAAGAGAAAGCAAATCAATATTCAAACTTTGCATCTTTCTTTGTGAGGACAAAGTACTGCTTCCTCCATCCACATACTAATGGGTAGCTGGATGGTCCCATGAGGATGATATCATATCAGAAATTAAATGTTGCTGCCTGATCGTGGCAAGTTGAATATTCAGCAACTGATGTGGAAGCCAGATCAGCTTTAGGAAGGAAAAAAAAACATGTTTTTGAGCCTTTCATACTTCTATTCAGCCACCATATCCTCTTTGTACATGGATACTTTGAGCAAGCCACAGGAGTCATTTGTTCATCTAAAAACTGAGCATCTTATCCACTGTTTAGCTCTTTGGTAGATGTTAATGTAAGGCAAGAATACCATCCCATTCCATTACAATTATAAGAGGTCTCCTCTTGAATTCCTTGTCACCAATTTCCCAATTTTTTTCTTGCCAAGTCCCTAACAAGTCAGTCAGTGTGTTAGGTACTGCCCATGAATGAATGTATATTGATACCTTAGAATATCTCTACTTCTACATGAAATTAACAACTAGATGCAAGGCTCAGAGTTCAGTCCATTGGAAGACTATCCCTTCCCAATGTCTTTCATGGCCATTCCTGCATGGAGTTGTAGTGCCAACACCTATCCTCTACAGCTGATTTCAGTACACTATGCAATTTATCTGTAAATCAGGATCATGTATTTTCTTTTTTTATTAACATGTCATAGGGAGCTCCCCATGAAGCTATAGGTGTGGGATGAGGAAGAAGCAGATAGTAGGACCAAGTACTGTTGTTGTGTAAGTCACCTACTTACACATCACATCTGATTTATAATGAAATGCTGCCAGGCACATCCAATTTTGTGGTTCACTATATTAGAGAACACCTAGTTCACACAGTGGTCAGGTAGGTGTTCTGTCTTTATTAGGGTCCACAAGCAAGCCAGAAAAACTGCTTTTCAAAAGGGTCTGTGCCACGATTCTCTTTTGGGGTTTGCCAGAAGTTCCAAATAGTTCCTCTGTCACATACATTTCTACTACAATGAGTCTTCTGGGTCATAAAATTCATGAGGCAGAACAGTTTGTACTGCAGATAGGACCTATTGCAACACCTTCCTTTCTCCTGACTTCACTTAAACTTGCTGACGTACAGTTTGCCCAGAAAATGGGCAACAGCCGCCCACCTAAAAGTAATACATGTTGCATTCAAAATCCAAAGGGGCTCGCCAAGAATTATGCCTCACTCTAGGTGGTGGAAGGGGTTCAAGGTGCAAGTATATTAATTTCTCACTTTAGAAGAAATAGCCTAACATAGTCTTATTGTAATCATAATAACTTCGCTGATGTGGTGGGCTCTTGAATTTTTACAGAGTTTATCTCTCACACTCTGACAGGCATATATCTTTCGAAGGTGACAATGATACCTGCTACTTCTTACACATTAGGTTAAATTAACATAACACTATCAATATAATAGACATAAATTATGTTTTATTGGATATAAAAGAAACCAAAAGCCGTCTTGATAATGTATGACAGTGATCAGTTGAATATTACTTAAGGTAAAAACTATAAACATAAACCATTATCTTTGCCATATATATGTAACTTCTGATTTTTCCTTACCAATACAAATATAAAATATAACACTTCCAGGGGGCTATGCTAGTTTACTCTAATAAAAATACCACAATTGAAATAATACAGGCAATTGACAGCACCACCTGTTTGCAAAACTATATGCTCATACTCCACAATCCATATGACTTTTGCACTCACCGAACAGTCAAGTTTAAATAGGGAAAAGGAACCATAACATTATCAACTATCTCAAGACCTCCATAAATCTCTACTGACTGGTGTACCATTGTGGCATTTAAGCTTTCTAGGGATCGGTATAAGTTCAGGGCCAGAATGTAATAATTCAGAGGTTTGGGTATTTCCCTTTCACCAGTGTATCCTGATGGAAGGCTACAGAATTCTGTATACTGTGAAGATTTCCTGCTCCCACTGCCTCTCAGGGTTACCCTACATGGGGCTAGAGCAGTACCTATCCATTTACAGTTGATCTCAGTAAACATAAAGATCCAACCATAAATCAGAATTATTTTCCTCATAGAAATATGTTTATAGATGGCTTGGATAAAAATGCATAATATACACAAAGGGACCTGGTCTTTCCCTCATTTGAAAGGCTCTGGGATGTAAATTGGCATGTATCCAAAAACAATAAGGTAACTCATTTCTTCCCATAAGACCTGCCACGAGGCAGAATTTTTCTGCCTATACATATCAGATAGAACATTGGAAGGCTGACATGTATTTTAATCTTATAATCAAATATCCAGTTAGCTATTGCTATGGAATAATCCTTCTCAACCTGTCATCTGCAGCCCACAATTATTAGCATTACCTGATTAGAATTTCAATTAGAATTGATCATTCTCTGATCCCACTTCAGACCTATTGAATTAGAAATTATGTGAGTCGGGCCTAGAAACCTAGATTTAAATAAGCTCCTACTACCCCCCAAGTGAATCTGATACACAGTAAAGTTTGAGGACCTCTCCCATAGATTCTCATAAGTCAAAACCCATCCCTGTGGCTTGTGGTAGTTTCAAACACCTGTTTGTGATTAAGGGGTACCAGCTGGCCTCTATCACTCTGAGACCTCCATTAATTCTATTAAGATCAGGGAACCCAATTCTATTGGAGCATAGCCCACTATCCTTCCTAGAGAGGACAGCAATCACAAAGCTATTCAAAGATACTGTCATCTCCCTCACCAATGCATTTTTAGTGCTTTGACAAAAAAGAGTATCCTCTGGTCTTCCTAGGGAGTATGGTTAAGAGTTGGCTGATCCATTCCAGCATTTTGCTTCTCCTAAACCTTTGACTTCTTTCCCCTACAGTATGTCAAGTAAACTCAAACATTTCTACTTCATTAACCATAGGTCATCATTGAGTTCAGGCTTCAATTGATGTACTTCATCAACTATTAATGCCTCTCTCAACTGCATTACATACAAAATCCCAAGTGAATACGCCAATGTCAATGAATTTAGTCTGATAGACCTTAGCTTCCACTCCGCATATGTGCCAATATAGATTGCTAAGGTCTTGAACTCTTTCATTGTATAAAATATTCCTCTTGGGCTAAGTACACCATGTACCTTCCCATTTAGGCCATGTTGAGTCAATAAGAGGTGGCAAAGGTGGATCCTGAGGTTACTCAGCACTAGTTTGTTAGGCAAGTGAAAGGTTTTTATGCACTCAAGAGCTATATCTGTTAGTGGAACAGGGAGAGTTAGGTTTAGGGCTAGAGGTTCCTCAGCCATATTTGCCCTATAACTACAGGTGATGAGGGGGTCCTTCATTGAAAGTCTGCAATAGATGGCTTCTTATATGTCCACATATGTCCTTAATCGTATGTTCAGTTTTAATTTCTCCTTTTCCCTATCTAGCCCCCTTAGGATTATAAGAAAGCAGAGGACTCCACAATTTTTAAATCTGTTATCATTGCCATACAACTAAGCATCATAGTCACTTGACCTCCCAATAGTCAGTGTTCCTTCTATACTTCATCACATGTTACCACCAGTGACAATTTCAGTCATTATAATACCATATGCCATGAATTACCCATATACCATTTTCCTCTTCTGCACTCCTTGAATATATGATAAAACTAATTCCAGAATTCCATTTTAGGTTCTTTTTCTCAGAATTGCTTTTGTTATAGTAGGAAAATATATTAAGCAGGGTCCATCATAAACAAATGGCACACCCAAATCAGAAAATAAAGAAATTTAATTTTAAAAATTTAATAATGCTTTGAGCAAGGTGCAAGGAATCCATAAGGAAATGGTTCTCTAAGTGTGGTCTCTGGACGAGCAGTATCAAAATTACTTAGGAATTTCTTAGAAATGCGAATTTGGAGCCACACCCCAGACCTACTAAATCAGAAATTCTGGGGTGGGGCTCAGCAATCTGTTTAATCGAATTTTTCAGGTGATTCTAATGCACATCAAAGATTTAGAACCACTGGCACAGGTATAATGCATGAACCACATGCTAATAACAGTGGAAAGTATCACCCCTGGGACCAAAGAAGCAAGAAAATAGATAGTAACTGGGACCCTGAGAAAATCATATAGAGAAAGACGCTTTGAGAGAATCAATGGCCTTTGGTCAAGAGAACTGCCCTATCCTAGAAAACCCCATCACAAGGCAATAAGGTAATTATAATCCAAACTCATTTACTCACTTGCTCCAACTTTCAACTTGACTCTCAAGTGGCTGAACTCAACCAGAAGCCAGAAGACAAGGGAAGCTGGTGATTCTACCCATTTTTAATAGTACTACATCAAACTAAAAAGCTTTTTGCACAGCAAAAGAAACCATCAACAAAACAAAAAGGCAACCAATCAAGTGGGAGAAGATATTTGCAAAGGATACCTCCAATAAGGGGCTAATACCCAAAATATATAAATAACTCATATAACTCAAAAAAAAAAACCCAGTTAAAAATGAGCAGAGGTTATGAACAGATATTTTCCCAAGGAAGACATATAGATGGCCAATAAACACATGAAAAGACATTCAACATCACTAATCATCAGGGAAATGCAAATCAAAACCACAATGAGATATCACTTCACACCTGTTAGAATGGGTATTATCAAAAAGATAAGAAATAACAAGTGTTGGAGAGCATATGAAGAAAGAGAACCCTCATACACTGTTGGTAGAATTGTAAATTGGTATGGCCACTATGGAAAACAGTATGGAGATTCCTCAAAAAATTAGAAATAGACTAACTTATGACCTAGCAATTCCTCTTCTGGGTATTTATGTGAAAAATATGAAACACTAATTCAAAAAATATATGCACCCCTATGTTCATTGCAGTACTATTTACAATAGCCAAGATATGGAAACAACCTAACTGTCCACTGACAGATGAATGGATAAAGAAGATGTGAATTATACACACACACACACTACTCAGTTATTAAAAAAGAGATAAAATATTAATATTTGGAACAATATGGGTAAATCTTAAGAGTATTATGCTAAGTGAAATAAGTCAGAAGGAAAAGGACAAAAGCCATATGATTTCACTCATGTGGAATATAAAATGAAAAAGCAACAAACAAACAAACAAACAAAATGAAACTCATAGATACAAACAATAGATTGATGGTTACCAGAGAAGAAGAAAGGTGAGGGGAGGGTGAAATAGATCAAGAGTGTCAAATATATTGTGATGGATACAAACTAGACTTAAGGTGATAAGCACACTATAGTATACACAGATATCAAATAATAATACTGTACACCTGAAACTTTTATAATGTTATTAACCAATGTTACCCCCAATAAATTTAATAATAAATAAATAAAATAAATTCCATGAAAAGCTTTCTAAGCCTTGAATCTCTGCTTTGTATGTAATATACTACTAGGTTTTTTTCACGTCAACAACTGAGTGTAAATGTCCCATTAATATAAACCATAACATTAGTATCAGAAATCCATTCAGTCAGAGTCTAGTCATTTCATGAGAAATAACATTATGCTTATTTTAAAGAACATCCTTAAAACATACACTAGTTAAAACTCAGTATTCTAGATATATATGTATTAGATATTGGGTCCTGCTCTGCCTATTACCTCTTTCTAAGAGAGTATACAATCTATAGCCCCAAATTTCAAACTATTTCCTGAGCATCTCAAAATGCTAATTAGGTGACCCAGCACATAAAGCTCTGTCTGATGGGTAGATATAATAAGTGATTAGGCAAGATGATTTCACCACTCTGGAGCTAAAAAGAAAAAAGATGGGCAAAATCAACCAGTGGAAGTAAGAATAAACAAAAAAAGAAACAGTCATATTAACAATGGAATACTAGAGTAAAGATTCATGGAACTCATGTCACTAAGATGAAAATAACATTATCTGGTCCCTATTCCTAAGGTCCTGTGAGAGTCTGCTACCTATCACATGTGTTTTCACAAGATCCCTGTTATTCTTGTTTTCCATAATCAGAAATTGCTGAAACAACATGCACTGGTATTTAATTATCATTCTCTCTTCTTTTATGACCTAAATACTTGCTGGATCCCCTTTTCAACACTCAAGATGAGACTAAAACACAGAATCGCATCTTTGAGACACTTCTCCTATCTTAAAAGTTAAACGACATGCATAATGACTACTAAAAGACTTCTTTTAATTAAGTATGCCAGTTAAGAAGACTAAGCATGATGTTCAGAGGAAAGAAAGAGCTCTAGAATTGAATCAAACTACTTAAGTACTGAAAGTTAACTTAGAGACCAATTAGTCTAACTCCTCTTTTGAGAGTAAGCAAATTAGAAACTAAGAAGTAAGTCACTAAGGGCTAAGAAACTTGCCAAAGTCGACACAGAGGAAAAACTTGAACCAGAGTTACAAATTTATATTTCACAACTTTTTTTCTATTACCATAAAGGAATTTCAATTTTCAAAAGTTGGCTTCTACTCAGTCTGAAAAGACTCCTGTTAACCCCTTTACTTTAGTTCCAACATCTTTGAAAGGTACTAATACAATTGTGACTAAGAGGAAAATGCAATTTCATTTTATGAAGAAGTCTGAAGACAAATGGCACCATTACATTTATGACTCATTTCTAAAAGTTTAACATTTCAACCTTTGTTCCTGTCTTTTTATACAGCATGATTAAGACAGTCTATTTCTTGTGACTGTCACAAGACCTACAAAATCTCTCACTTCTTTCATAGTGAGAGATTTTGTTTTTAGTTTGACAAAAGCATGCATGATAACAACTTTTCCTTGAATACTTATGTACATAAATTTATCAAATCAAAAGATTACAACATTCATTCACCATCATCTAGTAAATTAGTATTTGATCTTATAGTATCTACT
Source organism: Eidolon dupreanum (assembly GCA_028627145.1). Lineage (NCBI taxonomy): Eukaryota > Metazoa > Chordata > Mammalia > Chiroptera > Pteropodidae > Eidolon > Eidolon dupreanum. The sequence goes on from CM053506.1 coordinate 38,629,647, forward strand.
GGCTCAACATCTGTGGCAAGTCTAAGCTGCTTTGTAAACTTCTCCAGCATTGCCACCCTGTAGGAAAATGTATAAGAGGTGGCAGTATGACTGTAAAAAAAAATAATAAAGAAAGAATAAAGGTTGGGGGTGGGAAGAGAGATTGAATGTGAATTATAAGGCTATTAGACCACAGATGCGACACAAAAAGAGAAATGAAGAGAGACAATAAGAATAGGTATGTACATGTCAATGCATATATAGGTGGATGTGTCACTGTATGTGTGTGCATATGTAGTGATTCATATGTGTGTGTGTGTGTGTGTGTGTGTGTGTGTACAGCTGATCACAAGGATACAGTCTGAAAGAGGTCACCATTACACTGTTTTGACTAATCTATTGCAGAACAGGAACTGTGATGAAAACAGCATCAGACAGGGTCAACTGAATTCTGATCAATACACAATGACTATACGTAGTTATATATCAATCTATTATTTCTCCAGAGATCTCAAGAAGAATGATAACAAACCAAAAAATGCTAACCCAATTAATCACACTATTGCTGGCCAAATGTAGCAGCATTACACTCCTGAGAGTACTCTGAAAATGTCACTGCAGCATTGTTCTGTACCAAGAACTGTTGGCAGCCTGCAAATGTATCTTTCCTTTAAAAAACTGCCACCATGGCATTCAGATTAGAAAGGAAAAAGTAAAATTATCTGTTTGAAAATGACATGATCTTAAACATAGAAAACCTTAAAGATTCCAGAAAGAAAATACTGTTATAATAAATAAATACACTAAAGTTACAAAATACAAAATCAACAGGCAAAAATCAGGTGAATCTCTATATGCTAACAATGAACAATCCAAAAAGGAAATTAAGAAAACTGTTCCATTTACAAAAGCATCAAAAAAATAAAATTCTTAAGAATAAATCTAATCAAGGAGGTACAGACTTCTACACTGAAAACTATAAAACACTGATGAAAGAAATTAAAGAAGACACAAATGAATGGAAAGACATCCTGTGTTCACAAAGTAGAAGACTTAATATTGTCGATACCCATACTCCTCAAAGTGGTCCACAAAGCCAGCACAATCTCTATCAAAATCCCAAAGCCATTTTATGCAGAAATATAGGAATTCATCCTAAAACCCATATGAAATCTTAAGGGATACCAAATAATCAAAATAATTTTGAAAAAGAACAAAGTTAGAAGATTCATACTTTCTGATTTTAAAACTACATTAATTCCCGATTGCAAAGCTACACTAATCAAAACAGTGTGATAGCTGCAAAAAGACAAATAGACCAAAAGAATAGAATGGAGAGCCCAGAAATAAATCCTCATTTTATGGTAAATGATATTCAACAGGGATACCAAGACCACGCAAATGGGCAAAGGACAGTCTCCTCAACAAATGGTACTGGGAAAACTAGACATTTACATGCAAAAGAGTAGGAAAAGGGTTAAAAGTAGCAGGAGAAAAAAAAATCGCTCAGACAAGGCTATCAGCAGATTTCCCAGAAGAAATCTTGCAGGCCAGGAGAGAGTAGAGTCACATATTCAAAGTGTTAACAGAATAAAACTACCAACCGAGAATATTTTACCCAGCAAAGATGTATTTCAAAAATGAAGGAGAGATGAAGACTTTCCCAAACAAGAGATGAAGAATTTTATTACCAATAGACCTGCCTTACAAGAAATGATTGAAGAAGTTATTCAAGCAGAAATGAAGAGACATTAATTAGCAACATGAAAACATATGAAAATATACTGGTAAAGACAAGTATATAGTCAAATACAGAATACTCTAATATGTAATATGGTGGCGTGTTAAAGAGTTAACTTTAACATAGGGTTGAAGGACTAAAGTATTAAAAATTACTGTAGTTAGGTCACAAAGTTTTAGCAAATATAAGATTAAAATCACACCAAGTATCTTTTCCAGTCTCAATAATATGAAACTAGAAATTAACAACAGGAGGAGAACTGAAAAATTCATGAATGTAGAAATTAACAATACATTCCTGAATAATCTGTGGGTCAAAAACGGAATCAAAAGGAAAATCAAAAAACATCTTGAAACAATAAAAACACAACACATGGTGTCAAGGGGGTCAAACACATGGTGACAGAAAGAAATCTAACTGTGAGAAGTGAACAGACAGTATAAATATATATATGCCTTACTGTTAAAGTGTACAGCTGAAACTTACTGGATTTCAATAACCAACGTCACTATAAAAATAAATAAATAAATACATACATACATACATACATACATACATACATACATACATAATTTAAAAAAGAAAACATGAGTTGCAGCAAAGCAGTTGTAACAAGGAAGCTTATAATAGTAAATGCCTACATTAAAAAAAAAAAAAAGGAAAGATATCAGTAAATGACCTTATACTTTAAGGAACCAGAAAAAGAAGAAAAACTAAGTCCAAAGATAGCAAAGGAAGAAAAGAACAAATCCAGACAAACTAAACAAAATAGAAACTGGAAAAAAATAGAAAAATCAATAAAACTAAGAGCCAAAGAAAAGATTTAAAAGATAAACTAAATTGATAAACCATTAGTTACACTAAAGACAAAAAGAGCTAAGACTCATATAAAATTATAAATGAAAGAAAACACATTCCAACTGATACCACAGAAATTCAAAAGATTATAAGAAACTAATGTGAAAAATTTTACACCAACAAACTGATTAACTGAGAAGAAATGGCTAAATCCCTAGAAACATGTAACCTACCAAGAGTGAATCATGAAGAAATACAAAATCTGAACAGACCAACAAGTTAGGAGATTTTAAAAGTAATCAAAAATCTCCCAAAGAAGAAAAGCTCAGGACCAGATGGCTTTCAATGATGAATTCTACCAAACATTTAAATAATTAACGTTAATATTCTCAAATTCTTCCAAAAAACTGAAGAAGATAAATAGTCCTAAATTCATTTTACTAGGCTTTTGTTTTCCTGATACCAAAGCCAGATATGAACATTATGAAAAAGAAAAAATTTTTCTTTTAGATGCAAAAATTTTCAACAAAACACTAGCAAACCAAATTTAATAGCACATTGAAAGGATCATACACTATGATCAAGTGGAATTTATCCCTGAGATGTAAAGATGGTTTAAAATACACAAAACAATGTGATACACCACTTAAGCAGAATAAAATAAATCATATGCAATCATTTTAATAGATGCAGAAAAATCATTTGACAAAATTCAACAATTTTATGATTAAATTAAGTAGAGAAAGAACATACCACAACATAATAAAGGGCATCTATGTCAAGCCCATAGCTAACATCATATTCAACAGTAAAAGTTTTAAGGCTTTCCTGCTAAGATCAGGACAAGATAAGGGTGCCTACTCTCACCACTCCTATTCAACATAGTACCACAAGTCATAGGCAGACCAATTAGGAAAAAAAAATGGAAAGAAGGAAGGAAGGAAGGAAGGAAGGAAGGAAGGAAGGAAGGAAGGAAGGAAGGAAGGAAGGAAGGAAGGAAGGAAGGAAGGAAGGAAGGAAAGGAGGGAGGGAAGGAGGGAGGAAAGAAGGGCATCCATATTAGAAAAGAATAAGTAAAATTGTATCTGTTTGCAGATGATATGATGTCGTAATATAGAAAATCCTAAAGATTTTGGAACTAATAAGCAAGTTTGTTAAAGTTGCAGGTTACAAAACCAATATACAAAAATTAGTTGCATTTCTATATACTAACAACAAACTATCTGAAAAAGAAAACAATTCCATTTACAATAACATTAAAAATAAAATAGGAGTAAATTTAACCAAGGATGTGAAAGATCTGTATACTGAGAACTATAAAACATTGAAAGAAGAAACTGAAGAAGTATTAAAAAATGGAAATATATATTGTTCCCATGGATTGGAAGAATTAATACTGTTAAAATGTCTATATTTCCTAAAGTCATCTACAAATTCAATATCCCAAATAGCCAAAGCTGTCTTAAAAAAGAACAAAGCTGGAAGCATCATGTTCACTGATTTCAAACTATATTACAAAGCTATAGTAATCAATACACTAGTGTACTGGTATAAAAACAGACACATAGACCAATAAAGAAGAGTTGAGAGCCCAGAAATAAACCTACACATACACAGTCAACTAATATTTGACACAGGTGCCAAGAATACTCAATGGGAAAAAGATATTCTCTTCAATAAATGGTGTTGAAATATTCACACGCAAAAGAATGAAATAAGACCCCTATCACTCACAAAAATTTACTCCAAATGGATTAAAAGTTTAAATGTAAGACCTGAAACCATAAAACTTCTACTAGAAAAAATAGGTAAAATACTCTTTGACATTGGACTTGGCAATGATTTTTTGGATATGACACCAAAACACAAGTGACAAAAGCAAATATAAACAAGTGGGACTATATTAAACTAAAAATCTTCTGCACAGAAAAAGAAAACATCAGCAAAATGAAAACACAGACTTGAGAATGGGAGAAAAATTTGAAAATAATCTGCCTGATAAAGAGTTAATATCCAAGACATATAAAAAAAACTCCACCCAATAGGAGGAAATCTGATTTAAAAATGGGCAGAGAACTTGAATAGACATTTTTCAAAAAAAAAAAATATAAATAGCCAATAGGTACATGAAAAGGTGCTCAGCATCACTAATCATCAGGGAAATGCAAATCAAAACCTAAATGAAATATCACCCACACCTGTTAGAATGGTGATTATCAAAAAGACAAGTGTTGGCAAGAATGTGGAGAAAAGGGAACCATGTCCACTGTTGGTAGGAATGTAAATTGCTGCAGCCTCTATGGAAAACAGTATGGAGGCTTCTCAAAAAATTAAGAATAGAAATATCATATGATCCAGCAATCCCAATTCTGGATATGTAACCAAACAAATTGAAAGCACGATCTCGAAAATATATTTGCATATCCAAATGCCCATTGACAGATGAACAAATCAATGAAATGTTGTGTCATACATACAATCAAATATTATTCATCCTTAAAAGTAATGAAATCCTGTCACATGCATAAATGAAACTTCAAGACATTATGCTAAATAATTCCACTTATATAAGGTATTTAAAATAGTCATATCCATAGAAACAGAAAGTTGAATGGTGGTTGCCATGGTTAAGGGGGAGATGTTTAATGTATATAAAGTTGCAGATTTACAAGATGAAAAAGCTCTGGAGATTTGTTTCACAACAATGTGAAAATACTTAACACTACTGAACTATACACTTAAAAATGGTTAAGATGATAAATTTTATGTATTTTATCGCAATAAAAAAAAAGAAACATTGCCACCAAAAGTAGATACTATAAAAGCAACTAAATAGATGTTTCTATTCACCTAAATGAGCTCCAAAGGAACTTAATGTGAAGTGTGTCAGGCAGTATGAAGCTATACTTCATTCATAGATGTGATTACCTGTGCTATTAAGAGAGCAATGAATGGGTTAAATAAATAGTGGGATTAAAGGGAAGGAAAATTTTAGAGTTTCATACCTTGGCAGATAGTCGAATAGGAAAGCACATTGCAAAGTTCACAAGATTGTTCACATAGGATATTTTACCACTACAAAACCTCTAATTAAATATCTAGTTCTGTGTATCTTTCGACATGTAAACCCAATTAAATGCCAACTAAAACAGCATTAAATTGTTACCCCTAAATAATTTCTTCCTACTTCCATAAATAAAGCAGAGAGTAAATGCACTAAATACAGCTGTGATGTCAATCACAAAAAAAAAAAAAACTCTTTAAAAGCAAAGTTCTCTGAGATATCAAATTTGTAAAAGAACCAACATAGTCATTTTGACAATTCCACAAATGTGCTCACAAATATTTTTTTTATTTTTTAATATTAATTCATCTGACTCCTAGTTATTATAAATTAGAGTGGTCTTATAATATATATAATTTTAGAAAATAAGCTTAACTACCATCTTTTGTTTTATTTTTCCTCAGTTTGATATTACATGAGTTCCATGGAGAAGGTAATTAATATGAGTTTACAAAATTGTAACTTGGGAGGTTCCTTCTGTACCTCTAAACTGGCCTTAAAAGGGATGACATAATTGAAATTTGGAGATGAAAAGATGAAAAGATTTGAAACCCCTTGGGTAATCACTTGTGGCCAGAGTTTACAGTGGACATATATGAAATGAATTAATAATGGTAGCTGAAGAGGAAGAATGAGACATACAGAGTGAGTTTTAGAAAAGTAGGAAAGAAAATGAGACAGACAAATGAGAATGAGATCAGCTTCAAAGCTCTATGTACATGAATCATGGAGGTAGGAAGACAGACAAGAGATGCTTTGAACAAGAAATATATTAAAATCAAATATCTGCCAAAAATAATTGATAGTGACCAAAAGCATATCTATAGTTGCCTGTAGCCAGGGCTAGGGAGGGAGCTTAACTACAAAGAAGCACAGGGAACTTTCTGTAGTGAGGAAATATATTTATTTATTGTAGTGGTGGTTATGTAAGCGGCTACATTTCTCAAAATTTATTCAACCATTAATTAATGACATTTTATTGTATGCAAATTATACTAAAATTAAGCTAGTTTTAAAAAATCAAGTGCCTTAGGAAAGCATATTTTCATCCCATATCTGACCAAGTGTATAAGAGAAAAAGAACATTAAAAGGCTGTTAAAAAAAAAACTTGCATGAATAAATAAAGGAAAGCATAAAACTATCCCATAATCTTAAGGAGTAATGTGTTCCAGAAGAGTAAATTTCATAGAATATTCAAGCTTATCTTTTTTTAAAACCTCATATTTTTCTAACTCATTTCCCCTGGTATCCCAACCCCTATATTCTTTCTACCTCACTGGACACCAAATTCATCAATCATGTCACACACACACACACCACCACCACCACCACTACCACCACTTCACCCCACCTCACTGCAATCACACAACCCATGTTCCATGTCCTCTCTTAACTATTCAAAAAAAAAACAGCTCTTAAAATCCAACTTATGTTTAATAAGCTTATTGACAAAACATTTATATTACAGTTGAGGGAAATTATTAAACATCTCTTGGTTTTCATTGGACTCCCATTCAGAAACAGGGAATAGAGAAGTAACAACTGAGCTGAGTATTCACCAGGTTGACAAAATGAGGAAGAGCATTTAAGGCAGGGAGGAAAATACACCAACAAAAGAAATAGTTCGGTGTAACAGGGAACCATAGTCAATTTGGCTGAAAATTGTGAGGAAAAAAGAGGAAGTTGGATAAGCACATATCAAAGAAAGGCTCAGAAATCTAAAGTGCTGTGATTATTGACTCTGTGACCCAAAACTTGTGTCTGTTCCCTAGTTTATCCCTAGGCCCTAACAAACAATTCATAGCAAATAATGAATGTTCATAAATATTTGACAAATGAATGGGCAGATGGATAGATGTGTGGGTAAATAAATGACTGACTTAAGCCATGGAGGGCCTAGCAAGTTATGGTAAAGAGTCTGAACTTTGGTCTAAAACCCAGGTTTTACCCATCATGGAGATACATGGTCCTTTATGAAGTATGTCACAAGTAATTTGTTAGTGATTAAAGTTAAAGTACTATAATTTGCAAGTGATTTACTTGTGAAATATAATTAAGAGCCTGTTCAACATTGCTCCTATAATATTACCCTCGTGTTCATTCCAATGTATTTTATTAAGTGAAAGAGTAAAGGATGGAGTTTTAGCTAGTTCACGAATAAATGCACATAATCTGCAACCTAGCTATTCTAAGCCATGATGATTATTAGTAAATAGCCACTGCCAAACGATCAATAACCATGGCAATTATAAATTATTGAAGCCTGCACTTCCTAAAAATATATTTTGGAGTTTTGTAAAAATTGGGGTACATGCAAGTAAGTGCATTAAGCATGTGAATATCATCAGTCATGTGACACTACCAAAGACAGCAGTCAATACAGAATTTAGGAAAAAGATTGATATATTATATAATTTGTGTTAGAGAAAAATCATTTTTGTGAACATAGATTAGTGAAGTATATGAAACTAAAGACAGGAGAGTGTTACAAAACTATAAGTGATAAACAGAGAAAATCTGAACAAAGGTAGCAGCAATGAATATGCAGAAAGAGAATGATAACAAAAGTAAACTGGCAGTAAAATCAACAGACTCGTGCATCACTCAGATGTTCTATCTCAGGCAAAGTGGCTTGGCTTAAATATCAGGGTCAAATGTAGAAGCTAAGCAAAATACAAAAAAAGAGGGTAACAATAGGCAGAGAAAATAAGTTCCATATTAGACGATGTTGGGTTGAATACAAGGATGCCAAAGTCAGATCTGGAACAGAGATATACTAATTAAGAATCCCTGGCATAAAGATGGTGAACAGAGTAGCCTTGGGAGTGTGTGTGTGTGTGTGTGTGTGTGTGTAGTTAGAAAAAGAGGTAGTCAGACAGAACTTGGGGGAAAGAGCAGTATTAAAGGGTAGGCAAGTAAAAGAAGCCCCAAAAGAATGTGTATATAAGATTCATAGGCCAATCAGTTCCTCCAAGTATAGTTCCCATTAGCACAATTTCTGAAACAGTATAGGCACTTGGTAATTTCTGAATAATTAAAAAGCAAAAACTAGAAGAAAAAATATGATAATTACCTACACTAGTGCTGAGAAATAACTTTTAATTCAAAACTAACTGCAATCAACTGGGTATGACTAGAAAACTGTGTCAATAAAGATTTTGAAGTCAAGACTGGGCTCCAAAGAAAAGACTCCCACAACTATTATGTAATGTTAAAAGCATGGGCTCAAGAGGGCAGAAGAAATCACTCATGAGTCACATGTTTCCACCACTGATACTTCGTTTTTATTAAATAAAATTTAGTATGTACTTGCTTCTTTTATTTTATTACATAATTCTAACTTCGTTTTGCTTTTTGTAATTATGGCTTAATTTTTTTATTAAATTTATTGAAGTGACATTGGTTAATAAAATTATAGCTTTCGAATGTACAATTCAATAATACATCACATGTGTGTTGTGTATGGTGACAGATAGCTGTGTAGTTTCATTCTTTTGCATGTGGCTTTCCAATTTTCCCAGCACCATTTAGTGAAGCAGCTTTCCTTACTCTGTTTTATGTTTTTGGTTCCTTTCTTGAAAACTATTTGCCCATATATATGAGGGTTTATTTCTAGACTCTCAATTCTGTTCCACTGGTCTATATGTCTGTTTTTCTGCTAATACCATGCTGTTTTGATTATTGTTGCTTTGTAGTATAATTTGAAGTCAGACAGAATGATACCTCTGGCCTTGTTCTTTTTTCTTGGATTGCTTTGACTATTCAGGGTCTTTTGTGGTTCCATACAAATCTAACGACTTTTTGTTCTAGTTATTTAACAAATGCCATTGGGATTTTGATGGGGATTGCATTCGACTTGTATATTTCTTTGAGTAATATGGCCATTTTAACTATGTCAATTCTTCCATTTCATGAACATGGAATATCTTTCCATTTCTTTGTATCTTCTTCAGTTTCTTTTAATAATATCTTATAGTTTTCAGTGTATAGGTCCCTCACATGATTCATTAGGCTTACTCCTAGGTATTTTATTCTTTTTGTTGCAATTGCAAAAAGAATTATTTTTTAATTTTTTTTGTAATGGCATTGGTTAACAAAATCCAATAAGTTTCAGCTGTATACTTTAACAGTAAAGTATACATATTTTTACACTGTGTGTTCATCTCCCATAGTTAGATTTCTTTCTGACATCACATATTTGACCTGCTTTATCCCATCTACCTCTCTCCTCCCCCTCCCCCTACCCTCTTGTAATCACTAGGCTATTGTCCATGACCATGAGTCTCTGTTTGTCTTGTTCCTTTGTTGCTTTTAGGTTTATATCCCACATATAAGTGATATCATGCGATGTTCAACTTTTTCTGTCTGATTATTTCACTTAGCATGATTATCTCGAGGTCCATTCGAGTTGTCGCAAATGGCAGTATTTCATCTCTTCTTATGGCTGAGTAATATTCCCTTGTATATATGTACCACAGCTTCTTTAGCTAATCATTTATTATAGGACACTTTGGTTGCTTCCATGTTCTGGCCACTGAGAATAATGTTGCTATGAACATCAGTGTGCAAATATCTTTTTGGATATGAGTTTTTTAATTTTTTTCTGAAAATTTATTGTTAGTATATAGAAACCCTATGGATTTTTGTACATTGATTTTGTATCCTGAAACTTTACTGTATTTATTTTTCCTGATAGTATTTTCGTGGAGTCTTTAGGGTTTTCTACATAGAGAATCATGTAATCTGCAAAAAGTGACAACTTGACTCTACATTTCCAATTTAGATGCTTTTAATTGTTTTCTTTTGCCTGATTGTTCTACCTAGGACTTCTAACACTATATTAAATAATAGCAGTGATAGGGGACAGCCTTGTCTTGTCCCTGATCTTAGAGGAAAGGTTTTTAATTTTTTACCATTAAGTATAATGTTAGCTAAGGATTTGTTGTATATAGCCTTATTATATTAAGGTACTTTCCTTCTATACCCATTTTATTGTTTTAATCATAAATAGATGCTGTACATTGAAAAATGCTTTTTCTGTATCTATTTGATATAGTCATATGACTTTTATCTTTTATTTTGTTTATGTGGTAATATCACATCAATTGATTTGCATATCCTGAACCATCTTTGTGCCCCTGGAATTAACACACTGGATCATGATGTACAATCTTAATGCATTGTTGTATTCGATGTGCTAGTGCTTTGTTTAGGATTTTTACACCTGTATTTATCAGAGATACTGGTCTGTAGTTCTCTTTTTGTGTGTTTCCCTTACCAGGTTTTGGTATCAGGGTGTTGTTGGCCTTATAAAATGTTAGGAAGTAATGCCTCTTTTTCAATTTTTTGGAAGAGTTTGAGAATGGCAGATATTAAGCCGCCTTTGAATGTTTGGTAGAATTCATTAGTGAAGCCATCTGGTCCTGAACTTTTACTTTTGGGGAGGTTTTTGATGATTGTTTCAATTTCCTTACTGTTGATTTCCAGTTCTTTAGGATTCAGTCTAGGAGGGTTTTACACCTCTAAGAACTTTTCATTTCTTTGAGTTTACTGAATTTGGTGGCAGATAATCTTGGATGTGAAGGGCCTATACACTGAAAACTATAAGACATTATTAAAAGAAACTGAAGAAGATACAAAGAAATGGAAAGATATTCCATGTTCATGAATTGGAAGAATTGACATAAAATGGCCATATTACCCAAAGAAATATACAGGTTGAATGTAATCCCTATCAAAATCCCAATGGCATTTGTTAAAGAACTAGAATAAAAACTATTCAGATATGTATGGAACCACAAAAGACCCTGAATAGTCAAAACAATCCTGAAGGGGAAGAAAAAAAGAACAAAGCCAGATTCATCACATCCCCTGAGTTTAAATTATACTACAAAGCAACAATAACCAAAACAGCATGATATAGGCATAAAAACAGGCACACAGACCAATGCAACACAACTGAGAACGCAGATATAAACCCACATATATATGGACAAATAATTTTCAACAAAGGAGCCAAAAACATACAATAGAGGAAGAAAACCCTCTTCAATAAATGGTGTTGAGAAAATTGGAAAGCCATCTGCAAAAGAATGAAACTAGACTGCTATCTGTCACCACACATCAAAATTAACTCAAAATTGAGATCAAAGACCTAACTATAAGACCTGAAAAAATAAATGCATAGAAGAAAACATAAGTACTAAACTCATGGACCTTGGTTTTAGAAAAGATTTTATGAATTTGACCTCAAAGTCAAGGGAAATAAATGCAAAAATAAATAAATGGGACTACACCAAACTAAAACGCTCCTGCACAGCAAAATAAACCATGGGAGAAGATATTTGGAAACAATGCCTCCAATAAGGGGCTAATATTCAAAATATATAAAGAACTTGTACAACTCAACAACTAAAAAAACAAACAATTCAATTAAAAAATGGGGTAGAGGACCTAAACAGACACTTTCCCCAAGAAGACATACAAATGGACAACAGACATATGAAAAGATGCTCAATTGCACTAGCTCTTAGGGAAATGCAAATCAACACTACAAGGAGATACCACCTCACACCTGTTAGGATGGCTATTATCAACAAAATAAGTAATAACAAGTGTTGGAGAGGTTGTGAGGAAAAGGGAACTCTCGTACACTGCTGGTAGGAATGTAAATTGGTCTAGTTACTATGGAAAATAGTATGGAGGTTCCTCAAAAAATTAAGAATAGAATTACCATATGATCCAGCAATTCTTCTTCTGGGTATCTACCCAAAAAGTTTGAAAACATTTATCCATAAAAATATATGACCTCGATGTTCAGTATAGCATTATTCACAGTGGCCAAGTCATGGAAACAGTCAAAGTGTCCTTCAATAGATGATTGGATAAAGAGGATGTGGTACACAAGAAAAGATGAAATACTGCCATTTGCAACAACATGGATGGATCCTGAGATTATCATGTCAGGCAAAATAAATCAGACAGAAAAAGTTGAGAACCATATGATTTTACTCATACATGAAATATAAAACTGAAAGCAACAAACAAACAAAAACTCAGACAACCAGAGGGAAAGGGTGGAGTGGTGATGTAAAAATGGCACAGGGGGTCACATATATGGTGAGGAAAGGAGATATGACTTTGGGTGGTGAACACACAGTACAATATACTGATGATGCATTATTGAATTGCATACTTGAAACCTATATAATTTTATTAACCAATGTTGTCCCAATAAATTTAATTTTAAAAAGTGACCACAAATAATATCTAAAGCATCTTAGGGAAAAAATGTAAGAATATTATACTCAGTCAAGCTGTCCATTAATTTTAAATGAAACCCGCAATATCAAATATCTAACTTTGTAAGCAGAACATTTATGAGTGGTCTCTTAAAAAAATTCCTGAGCCACAAAATCCAGCCATCCAACATGAAACATTTCAAGTGATGAAAAGCAAGGACCTACAACCAAGATTACTCTACCCAGCAAAGCTACCATTTAGAATTGAAGGACAGATAAAGAGCTTCCCAGACAAGAAAAAGCTAAAGGAATTCATCACCACCAAGCCAGTATTATGGGAAATATTGAAGAAACTTCTTTAAGAAAAAGAAGGAAAAAGAAAAAAATATCAAAAAGATCAATAATAAAATGGTAATAACTACATATCTATCAACAATTCCTTTAAACTTAAATGGATCAAATGCTCCAATCAAAAGATACGATGGCTGAATGGATAAGAAAACTAGACCCTTACATATGCTGCCTACAGAAGACTCATGTCAGATTAAAGAACACACAGACTGAAAGTAAAGAGATGGAAAAAGATGTTTCATGAAAATGGAGAGAAAAAGAAAGCTGGGGTAGCAATATTTATACCAGACAAAATAGTTTTTAAAACAAGGGCTATAATAAGAGACAAAGAACCCAGTTATCCCACTTCTGGGTATTTATCCAAAGAAACCCAAAATACTACTTTGAAGGTACATGGGAATCCATAGTTCATTTCATTATTATTTACAATATTCAAGATAGTAAGGTTATCTGGGTGTTCATCAATGGATGAATTAATAAAGAAGAGGTGGTACTTATACACAATGAAATATTATTTGGCCATAAAAAGAAATGAAATCTTGCCACCTGCAACAACATGGATGGACCTAAAGGGTATCATGGTGAGTGCAGTAAGTCAGCCTGAGTAAGACAAATGCCATATGATTTCACTTACGTGTAGAATCTAAAGAACAAAACAAACAAAATAGGAAAACCTCATAGATACAGAGAACATATCAATGGTTGCCAGATGGGGGGCGAGTTAGGGAGTGGATGAAAAAGGGGAAGGGATTAAGGAGTACAAATCAGTGGTTGCAAAATAGTTATAGGGTTATAAAGCATAAGAAATACAGTCAATAATATTGTAATAACTATATATGGTGTCAGATAGGTACTAGATTTATCAGGATGATCACTTTGTTAGTTACAGAAATGTCTAATCACTATGTTATACACCTGAAACTAATATATTTATTAAAAATTAATTTTAAAATTATATTTATTTAAAAATTAATCAGCCATCTAAGAGCTGAATCAAAACAAAGAACTTTGTAAGATAAAATAACAGTGAAAGGGCTGGTGTTGTGTACAGAATCAATTTTTAAATGGAACAAATAAGTGAGAAAATTTTTAATGAATTAAATAACTTTGACAACTATGACTACAGAATAAAAGGAAAATATAATAAAACAAGACAATATATAGAGAATAACATATCAGAAATTAGAGGATGGAGGAGGGTATCTGGTAGAAAGTATATGTGTGTTATTTTTTATCTTTTTTAGAAAATCACTAATGGTTACACTGCTTTCTGGATATATGCTCACTTTGTGCTTTACATCAGTTCCAACTATGCCTTGTTCCTGTGCTTACCAGTGTAACAGCAGAACAGAGAGCAATTGAAATAGACTCCAAATGAGTAAAGTTTTTCTTGAATACAAGAAATAAAAAGTTAAAAAACAGTGTTGATTCCAAACTCTTAACAAAGCTTTTACACTTTTCATAACAATAATGGGATCTTTTATGCTCTATATGGCTTGTGGTGAAGAAATGTTTTTCTGAGTGAAGTCAATAGTTCCTACAATTTTACTTCAATCTATTTTCTTTCATTAAATTAAAGTAAATGTAAATTAATACTGGATATTTTAAATGCCATGTATATCGTGATCCCATTTTTCTAAAATTATATCTAGCTATTTTTTGCTCGATATACACACATTGAGAGATGTCTAGAAAGATTTTTCAAATGTTAAAACAGTTATTTCTGGAAAGTAGAATTTCTGCCTTCTCACTTTTCTGTGTGGTTTAAATTTTTATAATAACAATATGTGATAGAGATTATAAATCATATGTGAGAAAGAGCATAAAGATTTATAACAAAAGTTACTGAAATTTTGGCCTAGGGCTTTAGTGCAAACAGAATGATTCTATATAGTTAAACCTAGTCAAGTTTACCCCGCCACCATCAACAAAAGCAAAGCCTTGCATGGTTACAAATACTTGAAAAGAATCAAAACTACCATGTAAAGTCCTCGAAATCTCCTATTTTATGTGTCATATCAAACTCTTTAATAGTGATAGACATTTTATGCTTATCCTGGTTTGATGCCATCTACCTGTAACGGAGCCATTTATTGCATCATTGTTTGAAACAATATAGCATACAGTATTAATAGCAATATCCCACAAGATTATAGTATAGAGGTATTGTTTAATGAACAGAGAATTTTTGTATCTGTGAAATAACATATGTCCTGTCTTACCTCTTTACATTTAGAGGAGGTGGCTAATGATTTTCTCCCTTAAAAAGTATTTTTAAATGTCTGTACTTCCAAATTCACATAATAATTTAAAAGCTCTGAATTTAACCTTTAAACTTTATTTTATAGGATTCTCTTTACTTTTTGTTTTGGTTATCAAAACAACAAAAGGCATTATTAAATTGCATTCCATAGCTGTCATCAAAATCATATCTTTAACAACCATACAGCACAGACCTATTTGCATCCAACATTTCTTTTTAGCTTAAAAATGTAAATGTTTGAAAAACTGCCAATCTTCTTTTCAGTGTTATTCCATTTTGAAAGAAAAAATTAAATGGTAATTATCTGCTAACTTCACAAGCAGCTTACATCATCTTGGGTTTTAAGGTCAAACATACTGCTTTTCTGGATCTATGTTCACTAGATGCTCTTTGGCTGCATTTCACACACCTTTCACCTGTGCCTTCTTGGTGTCACTGTTATAGAGTTGCCAATGAGAGAATCTGGCCTTATTTCTGTAGCCCTTGTTTTTTTGTTTTTTTTGTTTTTTAAAAAAGCAGTTGAATCCTTTAAAAACAGGAAGCAGCTTAAAAGGCCTTTTCATTAAAATGTAGTCATAATGGGGACAAAAGAGAGAGGACCTAACGAGTAATGAAAACAAACTTTTTATGGGGCAAGGAATAAGTGCAAGGTCTGAGGACACTTACTTGAATCATCAGACATTGTAATAAGGAGAAATACCCGTTAGGTGTTTAATATTTGCTTTACCTCCCACTGTACCCAGACTGGGCACTCCAGTCACACTTTCTATTCTAAATGGAAAGAAATAACTGAACATATTCTGTCTAAACTATCTTGAAGCAGTTTGGTATCAACTTTTTATTAGTTATACTAACTTTAGTAAACGCAACTGAATATGTTACCAGGATTCTCTTGAAGTTGGAGAAGAGAAGGATTGAAATATTTACATGCTACATTCTATCCCCTATTCTTTTACTGATGACAATATAACCCTAAATAAGACACCTGTCATCACTTAAGATTTAGTTCTCCAACTGTAAAATGAAGAATTTAGCCTAGGTCTGCGGTTATTAAATAATGGGTGCTCAGAGAATCTACAGAAATGAAAACTACTGGAACTTTCCTCAGTGAAACACACACAGATAACTAAAGAAATAACAATGTCCACAAGGTCCAATACAGTCTGGCCACCAGTTCCCTCACCAAACCTTAATTCTCTGACTTCATCTACATGTACACTGGCTTCCTTGTTCTTTCTCAAATATGACATGCAAACTCTCACTTTAAGGTAATTGGCTATTCTCTCTACCTAGAATGTCCTTTTTTTAACATCCAAAACTTTCCTCAAATATCACCTTTCAAGGAGGTTTCCTCTGGTCACCTTATTTAAAATTGTAACCCACATTTCTTTCCAGCACTATTGGTTCTCGCACCTTGCTCTAAATCCCCATTCCCCCACCCCAAGCATTTATCATAACCTAGTTGTACAAAACTGATTAATATAGCTGGCCTGACTGCTATCCTTCCAAAGGCCTACTTACATGCTTGGCCTTTGTCTAGCATCTAGGAACTTGGATTTCAGAAGGGTTCTCACATTCCCAGAACAGATGAGAGTGGCTCACTACATCTAAACGGTTTGTGCAAACACTATATTTATGCTAAATACCTGTTTTCCTTCAAAGGAGTGTACAAATTTTGTATGTTCCAGGAAGAGGGTAACCCGAATAAAAACCCTGAGAATAGAGTATCTAATGAGCTTCACTAGCAGACAACATTTCATTCATGTAGTCATAGCTCACTGGGAAAACTGAATGACTCCATTAGGAGAGGACTCTATAGTGTATACCTGGTTTCCCTAGATTTGTCCCTTTTCCCTTTGCTGATCTTGCTCTGCACCCTTTCACTGTAATAAATTGTAGCTGTGAGTACAACTATATGCTGAGTCCCATGAGTCCTCCTAGGAAATCATTAGACTCGGGAGTGGTCTTGAGGAGCCCCCAACACTCTAACACACTACAAAATTTATTTATGAATTGTGTTCACTTCCTATCTCCACCTGTTAAAACATAAGCTACATGAGGGCTAGAAATTTTGTTTTGCTCATTGATGTATCCAAAGGGCCTAAGAAATTACCTGGCACATAATAGATGCTCAATAAATATTTATTGAATAAATGAATACACAGAAAAATTTGCAATTAATTTAAGGAAATTAATAGAGCTTCCCAAGGAAGCCCTACCCATTGATGTTAGTGAGAACAACTTGCCAAGATGGTGTCTAATGCCCTTAACAATTTAAATACTCAAATTCTAAGCAAGAAGTCCTGTCTATAAACTGTTTTCTTTTAAATCCCTGAAAATAGCCTAAATTTAAAAGAAGAGGTAAGAATAAATATACATGTTTCATCTGGGCAAATTTGGCAAACATTGTTCTCAGAATTAAGTGTCATAGAAGATTGTAAACTTTGTAAAACCTTGGCTATACAAAAGCCCTTGATGGAAATATGAGGTTTTCATTTTTCTTGGACACTAAGCCTTCAAAATTAGACTCTAGAGATACTCCTAAAGCCAGACTTTGAAGCTCAGTAATCTTCTGAGCCAACTTAATCTAGTGAAAGTCTCACAGCCTCCTTTAAAATAAAAAACATAGAAAGTTAAAGAAATTTTGAGAAGGAAATTGGAAGAAGCCAACTCTGAGAACAGAGCCAAGTATTCACTGAATATGTGCAGAACAGATGGGGGAAGGGGGAGATGACTGGAGGATTATTATTGTTAGCTGACTCCTCTAGGAATCAAAAACAGCACGCGAAGCACTCTAATGTTAGCAATACTACAGTAGGAATAACCATTGGCTTGAGGACAAGGCCACATTTCAAAGTATTTAATATTTTTTTGGTACCACAAAATATTGGCCAACATATTTATTTTACCAAGGAAGTTGCCTATTCACAGACTCAAAACTAAATTTTGTGCTAAGCACACAAAGGAAACATATGAATAGGTTCAGTTATGGGGGCACAATAGGAGTTCAATAAATGCTAGTGAAATTAATAAGCCTTCCTGGCAAGTATTCAATAAATGGTAGTGAAATGAATAAATATATGCAAGACACTGGGCTATGCACTGATTGTTAACTAGGTACAAGCCATACAGGTCTTAGTTACTTTCTATAGTAATTCCTGGTATATTATAGGATTTAGGGCTTTACAAATCAGTCTCTTGGTCAGTGATGAAAAAAGAATTCAGATTGGAAGGAGAAAATTCTGCTGTTTTTTATTAATCAAATCTTAAAAATATTTTAAATGTAAATATAGATGTTGTCTTTATTCAACTTTTGCAATTTTTGTCATTAACTTACTTAGCAACAACTTCTCTAAATATTCCTCCCCCCTCCCCGCCTTCCTCTCTCAGATCACATTCCTGCCTAACCCCTCCTTCTACACTGACAAGGTTCTAGTCAAAGACACTATCATTTTTCACTTGAGTTCCAGCATGGAGAGAAAATTCCATGCCTATTGTTGAACAAAACTAGACATTTCACAAGATTGTAATACTACAAATCTAAAATAGTCATTTGAGAAAGAAGCCTCATACATGTGTTTGATGGAATATAAATTCTGTTTTCTTCTCCTTTTTTTTTGATGATTAAAAAGACATTTTAGGTCTTATTTAATATTTACAGCTCTTATACATATGTATGTATATTTTCACTATATTATAAATGTAATATAATGTTAAATAGCAGAATTCTGATTCATAACAGTCCAGATAAAACTTCTTTTTAAAGTAATAATTCTTTCTAGTTGATTTAGCCATAATCCCACCCCACAGATAAAATGTTTAATTTAAAATGGCAAATGACAGTAAACAATAAGGTATTTAAATTACATTGGGTCCTACAAGGACATGGCAGAGGAGTTATACTTTTATATTTGTAAGTTGTTTTCTATCTAATATTTGAATCTTAATCATTAAAGGAAAAACACATTCTATTATTGTTTGTTTTATATTTACAGCATGACTGTACATGTAGAATATAATTTACACATTGTACTGCTCTTATAAAATAACTACAAGACATTGTTGAAAGAAAGCTAAGACCTGAAACAATAAAACACACAGAAAAAACATAGGTGCTAAGCATCCGGACAATGATCTTAGTGATTTTTTTGTAAAGTTGACTCCAAAAGCAAGAGAAAAAAAAATAAAAATGAACAAATGATACTATATTAAACAAAAAGGCTGCACAGCAAAAGAAACCATCAATAAAACAAAAGAGCAACCAACCAAATGGGAGAAGATCCTTGCAAATGATAATTCCAATAAGGGATTAATATCCAAAATAGATAAAGAACTTATACAGCCCAACAACCAAAAAAAAAAAACTCAATTAAAAATTGGGCAGACGATCTAATAGCCATTGTTTCCAAGGAAGACATACAGATGGCCAACAGACATTTGAAAAGATGTTCAACGTCACTAATTATTAGGAACATGCAAATCAAAACCTCACCTCACATCTGTCACAATGGCTATTATCAAAAAAGACAAGAAATAACAAGTGTTGAAGAGAATGTGGAGAAAATGGAATCTTCATACACTGTTTGTAGGATAGTAAATGGGTGCAAACACTATGGAAAACAGTATGGAGGTTCCTCAAAAAATTAAAAATAGAACTACCATCTGATCCAGCAACTTTTCTTCTGGGTATTTACATAAAGAATATAAAACACTAATTTGAAAAGCTATAAGTATCCCAATGTTCATTGCAGCATTATTTACAATAGCCAAGATATGGAAATCACCTAAGTATCCACTAACTGATGAATAAAAAAAAATAATGGAATACTACTCAGTTATAAAAACCAAAGATAAAATATTGTCATTTGCAACAATATGAATGGATCTTGAGGGTATTATCTTAAGTGAAATTAATCAGACAGAAAAGGACAAAAACCATATGATTTCACCCACATGGAATAGAAAACAAAAAAGAAGCATGTGAACAAACAAGACAAAGCTGATATATACAAACAATGGACCAGTGGTTACCAGAGTGGAAGGGCAATGAGGGGAAGGTGAAATGGGTAAAGAGGGTCAAATATATGGTAATAGACAGAAACTAGACTTTAGGTGGTAAACACACTATACTGTATATAAAGATCAAATAATAATGTTTTACACCTGAAAATTATGTTATTAACCAATGTTATATCAATTTAAAAAATTTAACTCAATAATTCTGAATATTAAAATGGGAAGATGTCAATAAAATAAATAAACTAAAATAAATATTTTTTGAGTGTCTACTATGAGCAAACAATAGCTACTTACAGTCCTCATTGTCAAATAAATATGAAATAAACTATGTTACCTGCAAATTAAAGACACTCAAAATTACTTTAAAGGAAACAGAAGTTTACTTAGCTCTCACATAAAAGCACAAAGGTAAGACAGTCCAGGCCTGTGTGGTGGCTCTGCTTCATAAAGTACTCAGGAACACAGGCTCCTTCTAGCTTCTCACTACATCACATTCTCCTCATAGTCCAGGATGGCAGCTAGAGTTCCAACCATGACATCCTCATTCCAAATGGCAGAATAAAGGTGAAGGGTACATACAGGCTAACTTTTAGGAAAGTTTGAAGAAGCTGCTCAATGAAAGTTTCACTTATATCTCAATAACCTCAATCACATCTTAAAGCATAATTACAGCTATGAGGGAGGCTGGAAAATATAGCTTCTATTGCTATTGGTCATGAATCCAGTAGATTCTATAACTGGAAGATGAAGAAAACTCATCTTGCTGAAACTACTTTCACTTGAAAATACTGTTAGAATATCCTAAACTAGAAATCAGGCAACAAAAATGATATGAAGGCAGAATTTATTTGGTTTATTCTTTCCAATATATATTCAAAATTACTTTTAAACTTTTAGTGACAAAAGGACATATGTATGTGTGTGTGTGTGTGTGTATATATATATATATATATATATATATATATATATATATATATATATATATATATAAATCAGGAGTGGAAAGCTACCAGATAACGGTGTTAGAATAGTGTTGCTGAGATATAACCTCTTTTCGGCATTTTCCAGGCTTCTAATGTTAAATTTAAGCTCCTATTGGCAAATTGTTTTTCTTTTATCTTTCTTGTGGCACAAAATAATTATCTTACTTCAACTGCCACAATCCAAGCTTGTGAAATACAGAATGAGGAAAAAATGAATAAACTGCTGTGCTTCCATTTCCTAACATCACTTGTATGCAGTAGGAAGTCCCAGGCATAAGCCACAGGGAAATATCACAAAGACAAAACAATTCATTTAGGATTTATTTTGAAGCATATTAATTTTATTTTTCTCTTAAAGTTTGTTTAGTCATGATATTGTAATGATCAACATAGAATTTTTGTCCAACTGGGAAAAAATAATAAGAACAGAATTAGAACAGTGTGACCCAGAAGGCAGTTCTATCACTCAGTTACTCAAATGATGTGACCATCTAAACATCTTTTCATTCCTTGGTAGCAGAGTAATATGAATATATATGTCTTAAACTTTAATATGAGATATGTCATCTTTTCTAGCCAAACATAACTTCACCAAAGCCAACTTCTTCTACATGCTTTAGGGAAGGAAAATGTTTTTAGAAGTTAACTTCTAGAATTTATCTCTAAAAGTGAGTTTCATACAGTGAAAAGGATCCCTAGGGAAAGTTTCAAATATGATTTCTTCCCACTGAATTTCATCTTTACTCCTGAATTGAAGGCAAAATCAACTGGGATTCCACAAACATGACTGCAGCATTACTGAACAAATGAGGTGCCAAGATGAAGAGTATTTAGAAAGAATGAAAAATCTAGTTACTTATAGAAATCTGTGATTCAGACTAGGCAAAAAAAAAAAAAAGAAGAAAAGTGCATATCGGTTTAATGAGATGTAGATAAAGTATTTAAAATTGGCCCACAGTGTTCTGGTTGAATTATCTTGAATAATAAAGAATTAAATTTCCCAGAAAATCTTTGTCCCAAAGTAGAATAATTTTCTAGTTCACACTTTTGATGTTTTATAAAATAAAACCAAAAGGGCATTTATCTACTCTTTTTTTTCCTTAGAATAAAATAGCGATGAAAAATAAAAATGGAGCTTTAGCAGGATTCAGTTTGGAAATTTAAATGGCAAACCGAACTCACTGAAGGAAGGTAAGTTGGGAAACTCTGTTCCTTAGAGCAGAGCTCCAGAGCTTGAAAAGAAAAGGACAAAATTATTTTCTGTGAGCTGTAGGGATATATTTCTCTAAGTCGTCCTATTCCTACATAGTAACTATTTGATCTGCATTTTTAACAAGCACCTAAGATATCCCTGAACGGTAAAAATTAGGGAAGTTGAACTGTATTTCCGTGGAAACAGAATCCATATTTTTAAGAAATGCTAACTAGAGAAAACTTTCCTGTCTTGTCGATGCAGAATAAAATCAGATGGAACCATCCCAAGCAACCTTGAAATCTATTCAGTTCAGTTTATCTTCTTAACCTGGATCTCCTTCTTTTTCTTTACATATTTTAAGTGTGTGTGTGTGTGTGTGTAATGTACTTCACCTCATTTCATATTCTGTAAGTTTGAGTAGATTGCCCACTCTGAATGATAAGGTTCTTAGAGTCTTAACTCTGGAACTCTGTCTCAAAAGCTTTCAAACACTGAACTATTATGCTCACACCCCACACAGTCAACAGGAATGTGGAGGAGAAGGAAGAGCATCGGGTTATCAGGAAGAGGAGTACATGCATACTTAACTTTACCAAAGTGCAATGAAAAGTATAAGGATCACTGCTTTCAAAAGTAAAGGTTCCTGGTAAGTTCACGTCCTTATTCTTCAAGTACTAGTGGAATTAAAGAAATGAGCCTTTATGCTATGAGCCTTGGATGACCAAATAGGACTGAGACTGAGAGCTGATGCTCCTGAAAACCTCCCAGTTGACCAAATAATAAGTTGGGATCCAAAGTAACAATGGGCCAATAAAAGCTTTTTCTGCCAAGAAATTCTATTGTTGCATTGTTATATTTACAGTTACTTTGGGATGTTAAGGTTTCTTGCTGTATTTTATGGCGATTGCAGTTTGGTATACATGCTATTTATCATCTACAGTTTATATATTCTGTGTGCTGGTTTTATGTTGGATGGAGTTTGAATGCTCTTCAGGGAACCGTACTATTTTTTCCTTCCCATTTTAAGAGACTGTACACAGGTCAGACAGTAATAGCAATAACTCATAAACCTGAAGATTAGAAAATTAAATAAGGATGACTCTAAAAGGGCATGGAAATTTCATACCCGTACTATTTTGTTTGCTGACTGAGTAGGATGAAGAAGTTAAACATTGAAACTAAAATATGAGAACATTAGCTCTAATTCCAGCTATACCAGTATCTTTTAAAACTCTTAGCCTCTTTGGTCCTCAATTTCCTTTTATTGAAAATGAGAGGTCAGACTAAATCACAGATGGTACCTAGTTTCTTCGCTCATATCAATTCCAATCGATTGATAATGACTGGCTGAAGCATTGTGTCAACAATAATCCTAAGGCTAACTCCAGATAAGAGTATCATGGGTGATTCCTCAAGTCTTCCATAAGCACCAATGCGAGAGTAGCTTTATGTATGCAATATATTTTCCTTATTTGACCTAAGGGATCACTAGGGTTTCCTTTAGTTACAATCTAGAAAGAATTTCACATGACAAAGTATAAAATCTTTTATAGAAAATGCTTCATAATACAGATTGTCTATAAAGCAACTCCTACATTTAAAATTACTTAGCTACAGGATACTATTCCTTCAATAATACTTAGATGATGATGATAGATGATAGATAGATAGATAGATAGATAGATAGATAGATAGATAGATAGATGATAGATAGAGGATAGATAGATAGATAGATGAATAGATAGATAGATAATAGATAGACAGACACAGATAGACAGACATAGACAGACAGATGATAAATAGATGATAGATAGACAGACATACGGACTTTAAATTTATTAATTCATTTGGTTTTTTCTTCAAAAGTAAAGCCAATTTTTCTCTTCATAATACAAACGCCAATAAAGCCCAAGAAAGAAATGCACCAAATAACAGGGGGGAAAAAAGTAGCTAATGGCAGTCACTGATCAGAAATCATAAATGAGACTCAGAACCCTAAAATAGTCATGCAAATAACAGGAAAGTAAAAACAATCTTCTCCCAATAAATGTCTTACATGCATACACAAACTGCAGGAACTTGCCTACAATAACTAACATCATATCACTGAAGATGGCTGAAGTGAAAAATACTCCTGTAAATTTTTCTATGACCAAAAACAGCATCTACACAAAAATAATAAAACAATCTCTTTAATGGAAACATTTATTTCCATGTAACAAGCATTCTAATCTTCAACTAATAAATAGAACACTAGATTAATAGTCATAAGACTTCAAGTTTAGTCCCATCTCTGCCACTATCACTGTGGTCCTGGTTAATCTACAACCCACCTAAAACTCAGTTGCCTCATTATAAAAGTTAGGGAGGTTAAACTGTATTTCTCTCCTAGCTCAAAAAAAAAAAAAAAAGAAAGAAAGAAAAAAGAAAATCTTGTGAAATGGAGAAGTAGTCAGTTGTGTTATATAAATCCTTGGAGAAACTCTAGACCAGTATTGGTTGTCACCTGTTAAGTAGCCATGGTTGGCTTTATGTAATCACTCATCCTTCAGGGTAAATTCTAGCCCTGAGTAAAGAAAGCAAAATCTTGTCCTTATTAAAGCTACATTTTTCATTGCTTTATTTTTTGTCCAAGGTAGACCTAATTTAGCTTGACTATGTATTAGTAAAACATATGTAATCACAGCAAATTTGTGAATGGGAAAGTTTAGGCAAACATAGTGACTAGTCCAAATCACACAGTGATTCAGTAAAGAAAAGTGTCCCAATTCCCATATCTCATTTCAGCTGAATAATGGGAAGACTCTTATAAGGCACAAACTAGATATACATCATATAACATAAGTATTATAGGAAAACTCAAATAAAAGCATACAATGTTTAGTTGTTAGAGTGACAACCAGAAATGTTAATACTTAATCAATTCCAGTATTCCATAAAGCATCCTAGTTCCATGACAAATGAGTTATACCTACAATATTTTTGTACTTCCCAGAACTAGAAAAACCTAAAATAAAAAGAGAATTAAATTTAATTTTTTTCTGCTGTTTATGTTTTAGTCAATGACCACATTCTTAATTTATGAAGTCCATGAAAATAAAAACCCTTACATTGAAATAGTTATTATTAAATGTGAGCTCCCTTAGATTGAAAATAGATCAGATGTGACAGATCTCTAAGCAATTATCATTGTTAAAGCCATCACTTCATGATGAAGATGTGTTTTGTTTTGATTGATTTAGGAAATTGTATAAAAAACTGTTCAGTTTGAATATGATATTTATCCCCTATGCCAATATATGACAAAAAAATTTTTCTCACTTCAGCCTAGGAAATGGTTTGTCTTCAAGTAGACATCTTAATAGATGTATGATTTCAGTTTTTCTTCATCTCCAAATATTTAAATGCTTAATAAAAATAAATGTTGTTCATTAGCATATTAATTACCTATACTTAGTCATATTTTTAGTATATAACCACAGTCATTTGAGATTTAAGAAATATAAAAGACCACCTGGAATCTTTGCTAAGATAGGAGTGTCTGTATAAACTGAACATTTATCCAGATGATTTGTACAGATGAAATGTATGTAATATCTACCTAGGGACTAGTAGGTTTGATCATTGCATTTTTTAAGTAAGATTTTATTTTAAACTATGTTTAAATAATATTATCAGAATTTTCCAAGATGAAAATCAAAGAAAAGTAAAATAAAGGTAAAATGCTGTCAAGTTTATCTGGCCTTTTCTGAAGCTCTTTGGTGTCTCCTTAGACTTGGTTTAAATTTACGAAACTGTCCAAGCAATGTTCGTGCTGAGATTCACTTCAAAATGTTCAATATGCTAATGCCACATCCAGAAAGTGATTTAATGATTGTTTTTATTTAGACTACTTCAGGCAAGGACTGCCCCTTAATTTGCTGTCTTGCCATGTTTTTACAAGAGCATATCCCAGCTGCAGCATGACCTCTGAGAGGCATGATCTGTCCCAGGCAGGTCAGTTAAGCTTTCCTTTTAATTTTGGCACAGCCAGTCCAATTCACCTGCTGCTGCTGCTGCTGCTGCTATTTCTCCAGAACTTCAACTGGAATAAATTTATTAAGCTGTTAAGCAATTTTACATAGGCTGTGGTTTAAATAAATGGCTTTATAAATATAATGAAACATTATAAGGAGTATAATACTTAACTTAGAAAAGGAAGAAATTATGTAGTGAATATTGTCATGTGTGATGTTCCCTTTTTAGTGTCAGTAGACACTAAATGGTGCATAGGCTCCAGCATTTTTTAAAAATAATCATCATGTTTATTTAGCATCTTACTGAAAAAGAGAGAATTTTGGGAAATTTGCTCAGACTAAAACTTCAGTTCAAATAACATTTCTTCCATTTAACTGTATACTCATTACAAAAGACAGGAGAAGGGTAAACAGAGCAAACAGGGATGGCAAAGCAAATGAGCATAAATTCTCATGGATTTTACAATCTGGTTATTTAACTAAGACATATAGACATTTTTAAAAGCATAAATAAATAAACAAAAATAAAAAACTGGGCCTCATTTGGAAGAGGTAAGGCTTAGATAGCTTTAAAAGGCAGTACTTGGACAGGTAGATTATACAGAGAAACTTCTAGGTATAATCTGAGTTTTTCTAGGCCTTGCTGAGATTGTGGGCATAGATTAGAGTTCATTAATAGAAATAACCTGACTTTCTTAGCCCTAACAACCTAATACCAGGCCTCCTTCCTTAAGGATGTCTATAAATCCTCGATCTTGATATCATTCACTCCTGACTTCCATTTGAAAACCATTCTCCAGAATAGAATAAAGCCACATCACTGTTCCTGCTGCTGGGTCCTCAGGACAAAAACTGTAGGAATGCGACAGTCCAAGAGCTGCCTGCTCCTAAGGGGTCGCAGTGGCACTGCACTGCCTGGGGTCCTCCTCAGCCAAAATCACACTGATAAGTGAGTGCATGGAGTCTTCTTTTCTCCACTGTGTAGCAACTTGTTTCAACTAAGCACCAACACCATATTCGTGAAAGAGCTCCTTCAGCACTATCTGTGCCCCTCTTCACTAGGACAGGAATGTCAATATAAAGACAATCACCATGCTCTGATGACTGCTCCAGGCTATCTCCCAGAAGCCTTTGCTAATTGCTCCCCTCCAGCCTCAGTGTAGAGCTCCCAAGCAAAGCTACTCCTTATGACCTACCCACTTGTTCATCATTCATGCTCAGACATGATTTAATCTAACAGGAACCCCTGCAAAGAAGAATTAAGCAAAGGCGTCAAGAAGCTCAGGAGATTGGCATATGTTAAAAGATTTGTGATGATGACTAAGGCAGACAAGGCTGGCCAAATAAAATGAGTCCTATTCAGATGGTATTTAATTGCTAACTACTGACACGGATTGAGTCCCGACTACTTACAAAAAAGTGGTCCTATCATTACTATTTTAAAAATAAAAATCTGAGGTTTAGAAAAATTTGCCAAGTTTACTCATCTGGAATGTGGCAGGTCCATCTTATGCTAAAGTCCCTGGGCTTAAGCACTAGATTATACTAGGGTTGTGAAGAAATCACTGAAGGGTTACAAACAAATGATAGCACAAGAAAAGCAGCACTGTAGAAAGACTGAACCACTGGGAACAATGTACAGGAGAAAGCAGAGAGGTGAAAAACATTTCAAAATACTGTTAAGAGGAATCATGTCGATTCATTTAGTGTGAAATCATAAAAGTCCTAATCTACAGCAATACTTACGCTTTCTCATAGCACTATGAGTCTTTCCTGGTAAATGGACTAAAGCAGTTACCTGGAATACTAGCATTAAACTTAAGTTTTATGATTTCAGGCACAAAAGTCTCTGTTAATGATTAACAAAAGGGAAATAAGAAAAAAATATTTGTTTATATAATAAAAACCCAACCACCACCAACAAAAAAAGTTAGTGAAGATGATTAGAAAACATCTTTACACTGCTATATACCTGTTAGAATAACTAAAATAAAACAAACAGTACCTGGTGCTGGTGAGGATAGAGAGCAACTGGAATTCTCATAGATTGCTGGTGAGAACATAAAGTGGTAGAACCACTAAGGAAAATGGTTTTCCAGTTTTAAGTTAAGCATACACTTAGCATACAATCCAACAATCCTACTCCTAAGTGTTGACCCAAGTGAAATAAAAAACCTCTGTTCATAAAAGAAAAAAAACTGTATGAAAAATTTACATCAGCTTCATTCACAATCACCAAAAGCTATGAACTAACCAAATGTCCCTCAAATGGAGAATAGACAAACGGTGGTACTCCAAACCGTGAAAACTACTCAACAGTAAAGAAGAATAAACTATTGATTGAGACATGCAACAAATAGAAGAATCTCAAATATTTTATGCTAAGTAAAAGAAGCCAAACTCAAAAGGCTAAATATGATTCCATTTATTTATATTACATTCTGGAAAAGGAAAAACAAATCTGTGGTTGTCAGGTATTAAGGATAGAGGGAGTGAGTCTGACTTTAAAGGAATAGCATAGGGGAATATTAGGAGAGGGGTGTTATAAATGTTATGTATCCTAATTGTGGTGATCACTATATGACTCTATGCATTTGCCAAAACTCACGGAACT
Source organism: Eidolon dupreanum (assembly GCA_028627145.1). Classification (NCBI taxonomy): domain Eukaryota; kingdom Metazoa; phylum Chordata; class Mammalia; order Chiroptera; family Pteropodidae; genus Eidolon; species Eidolon dupreanum. Next base: position 38,658,912 of record CM053506.1, read on the forward strand.
GTATACAAAAAGGGAATTCTACCATATGTAAATTTTAAAAATTTTAAAATAAAAAAAGAAGCATCTCTCCCACAATTAAGTATAAGGAAAAGCTTCACATTTTCTAAATGTTATAAACCAGTGAACCCTCATTTCACAGAGACAGATCTGTAAACAAAATAATGTAACCATTTAAACCACAAACAAGGCTATAATTTTTCAAAAAATATACACAAGGCATAAAAGCATGCTTATTAAAAGCATAAGTGGTTGACCAGAATGTTGTTTACCACCTCTGAATAGCTATAAAATGTTAATATACTTTTATACCTTTCATAAATAAAGTGGAGTAAATTAATTCACAGTTAGCTTTCAGGGAGAAGCTGTCAAAACTTTGCACTTTTTGGGCAAAACGGAATTTGCGACTTCTTGTTATGTTAAATTTGGTACTAAAGCCTGGATGAACCACCCCAAGTGGGCTATTTACTATGATAAATACTGTTTCCTAACAAGAAGAAAAGAGGTGGCCTGGGAAGATAACTGAGGGGATTTTAATGCACTCTCTAAACACTGACACACTCTTCTAGAGAGAATAATTTAATATCAACCAGAAGTCAAGCTCAAAATTCCATTTCCTGAAAAAGAAATCATCAAAAACTGATGCAATTTAATTCACCAAACATTAACTAAGTATTTAGTATCTGCCAAGCACTGTGCTAGGCACTCAGTAAACAGAGTTGAAAAAGAACATAATATTTGCCTTTTAATAATACACAGACTAGCAGGGAAGAGAGAGATAAACAGTAACACTTACAATAATTAGGTGTAATACAGAAGTGTGTTCAGGGTACAGGGATGACCAGAGAAAAAGATAATAGTCTGAGTACCTAACAAAAAGGATATCAACCTGTTCCTAGGACCCCTAAAATCCACCCTCAGTGATGACTGCAGTGCTAACAGAGACAAATAGAAGGCTGCATGATTTCAAGAGTCCACTCCTTGATATTTACTATCACCCCATTACAGTTTTGAGAAAACCAAGCATGGGATACCTACACTGATGTATTTATCTCCCTGACTTAGGCAGTTCTCTAGGTTATGAAATTACCAGAGAGAAGAGAATTAATATTCTAACAGCTTCCTTTTCTGGCAAGCAGAAAAATCCCAAGCAATATATTCCCTCTCATTAAAACCTAAGATACCTTTCATTCAAAAAGAGAAAAAAAAATTTCTCTCATAGTTCATGACAAGTTCCTGAAAGCTAATCATCCTACACAAAATTATGATAGAAAAGCACAGATGTCCCATTTCTTCTGTGTGTTAGCTATAGTCACAGATAACATAAAATTCCACTTTCCCATTTCTAGTAAATTGACTATTGCCCTATGGATTAAAAAAGTAAAAGTGAACACTCTAAATTGATAGAATTCCTATCCTCTCCTATGTCTTCCAGTCCCCTCCTAAAACTTCTAGCCCTAACAGGAAAGATTACACAAAAGACCTTCTTTCCTCCCTTCTTTCTATTCTACCCATCACAAATATTAATTCCAGGTACGTACACCATGGTCAATTGGCAAGAAAGAAATCATCAGAAAGTGTTAAAAACAAAAGGGTGGGAAAAACCAAAGAGCCACATACATGAGAAGTAACACCATAGTTTGGAAATGGAAAACATTTTCACAATGAGATGTCAACTAACACTTATCAGAATAGCTATCATCAGTAAATATTACTCAGTCATAAAAAAAAAATGAAATCTTGTCATTTGTAACAACATGGATGGACCTGGAGGGTATTATGTTAAGTGAAATAAGTCAGATAGAGAAAGATAAATACCATCTTCAACATATCACTTATATGTGGAATCTAAAAATGAAAATAAATGTACAAACAAACTCAAAGACAGAGAACTGATGGTTGCCAGATGAAAGGAAGGACTGAGGGGATAAGTGAAAAAGGTGAAAGGGATTAAGAAGTACAAATTGCCAGTTATAAAAATAGTCAGGGATGTAAAGTACAGCATAGAGAGTATAGTCAATAATACTGTAATAACTATGTATGGTGCCAGATGGGTACTAGACTTACCAAGGTAACCACTTTGTAAGGTATGTAAATATCTGATCACTTTGTTGTACACCTGAAACTAATATAATATTGTATATTAACTATAATAGAAAATAATTTTTAAAACATCACTGAAAGAAAAAAATGTGAAAGGTTTTATAGCTAGAACATCTGAGTTCAGATCATGTCTCTGCCACTTATTAGCTCTATGGTTTTATTTTTTTATTAATTTATTTTTATAAATTACATTGGTTAACAAATAGCTCTATGGTTTTAGAAAACTTATTTCACCTGTCTGAATGTCAGTGTCCCCAAATGAAAAATATTGTAATGATTATTCTTGGGATTAGGTGACATACAAGAGTGTTTCTCATGCCTCCTACATGCCAGAACTCAGACCCCACCTTAAGATCATTTTAATTGGTTCTAGAGTGGGGCCCAAACCAAAACAAAAAAAAAACAAAAAAAAAAGCTTCTAAGGTATTCTACATTCTACTATGTAGCTAGGGTGGATAGCCATCATATAGCAGTATTTGAGAGAACTCTCTAAACTTTAATTCAATGCAACATTTGGCAATTTATTATTGTGTTTAAAAAGTATTATTGAACTCATCCTGTTTTGCAAGTTACATGTTCTAAAACAGTGCTAGTAATTCAAAAGCTAAATTTGGCATTTATCTGTAATGCCTCACTTAATAAGCAAATCATCTTTATCATCAACTGAGAATTGTTTTAAGAAGCTGAGAAAATAAGACATACATTAAATGAATAAAGTCAATTAATATGTACCAAATATAATATGACTTAGATGATGGGATAAATGATACACTGTTTTATGTCAGGTACCATGATTTTTTAAAATATTTGCAGTATCAAGTGCAGTGCATGAAACTCGATGAATATTTTTTAAATAAATGAATAAGAAATAATGTTTACAGGAATTTACTGGCAGTGCCATTGTCAAAGGCAAGTGAGGATAAGGGAAGGTATTTTTATTGGAAAAATGAGTCTCAGTCACCTGCCCACAAATGAGACTACTATAATAAGCCTATAATGAAGAAAACTAAACTTAGCTTTGAAAGGTAAATTAAGCATCTCTTGGCATTTCAAGTTAAATCTTTTGACTAGTAGCCTATCCTATCCCCCATTCTTGGGTCCAATCCTGACTATTCTCCAATCTCATTACAATAAAATCAATAGGAGGCTAGTCTTTCTAAAGCAAATTTCACCATTTTTAGGAGCATTACAAAAATCTTGCTTTCTGAGTATTGTATACCTGCTTAAGAGCTAATGAATGCACAGTATACACCAAAGAAGAAAAATGACACAAATATGATTGACCAACTGATTGACCAATGGGCCTGGGAGGCGAATGGACCAAATGCCTGCATATCATTTCTCATTCTTCAAAATAACCCTCTTAGATGGTTGCCGCAGACCTTAGACTAAGGAAAATTTATTGGTCAGTTTGTTATTTTTTAACATCCTTTTTCTGAGCACCTAGAAACTAAAATGATATGTACCTTCAAACTAGCAAAGACAAATGCTGCAAATATCTGGGCTGAATTACTCATTTGTATGTTTGGAGCTTAAATTATTCAATTACATTTTTATATTTTAAAGAGGAGAGTAAAAACACTGCAAAGAAAAGAGATACTAAAAAATCTCATTGCTGTAGATTTAAAGGTTTTCAAGGTGGTCAGAAGTCAAAAGAACCCTTCAGTAATAAACAATACATTTATTCCGCAACCTTGTTAATATTCACCAGCTATGTTACTTAAGAAACAAAATAATACATCTAGGGAATTCAGTTGCATACAAGCAAAAGTAAGCACATTAAGGAGTGCAAAATCTTACAAAATTAGGAAATTAGAGAAAATATGCATAGAAAAAATCAATTTTTCTTCAAAACTATATTTAAGTATTAAGAAAAATGTGAGTACCGTTAATTGTTCATTTTATAATAAAGCAAATGTTTAAATTAGAGTGACATCATGAACTTTCTGTGAGACCTCTGTCAATAACAACCTAAATCAACAACAACCTTTTCTTATTTGAAAAGAAATGAAGTACTTCCTCTATTTATGTACAAATGACTATGTAAAATCATGCAAATTCTAGACCCATAAACTTACAAATTTAATTAATTAAATTCTAAATTAAAATCTAGTTATTCTTTAAATTATATCTTAAGACTAACATTGATTGATTGATTCCTGCTTCCTTATTAACAATAGCAAAACACAACTTGTCAATGATCACCAAAACAGGGCATGCCACTAGGTTGTAAGAAAATATCAGAACTTCTACTTGTATTTATTTTTATCAAAAAAAAGAAAGTGTCAGCACTGAGCTGATCAAGAAGGGAAGGTTTTGGTGGCGAAACTCCCATTTGGAAGAATGCACAAGAGGCCAACATGAGAATGAAACAGCAGGCACCAACTTTATTGTGGGGAGCACAGTTCTATTGGGGGAAGTGCAATCTATTGCGGGAGTGGGCTTCTGCTTCTACTCTTCTTGTGCTCACCTTTTTGTGCTCCCCTTCTGCTCTCCAGGAGACTGCATGGCTCCACACATATCATTCAGCCATACATGCATGATACAATAAGCTGAATTACGTTTACACATTTTAGGCATAGGCGCCCCACTACACTAATGTAACATTCTAAATCTGGGGTCCTATTCCTAGCTGCAAGCTTGGATCACAGCCAGACCTGAGACCAGGCAGGTGTGGGACCCACAGAAAGAAATTAAGCTTTACTGATATTTAACAAACATTATCATGGCCCTTTTGCTAGCTTTATGTTAATTGTAAACAAGACTGGCAGATTACGAGATATAAAAAAGGAAATGCAAGGGGTTGATGGTGGAGTCTTCACTCATTTCTCCTGGTTTCTGGCATATTGCAAAGTATCATAATGCACATAGCCACAGGAAATGAATTTACTGATTATATTACCTAATTTTATTTAAACTAACCCTACAAAATAGAAACATTAAAAAAATTATTGCAAAGAAACACTGGATTGACAATTATACTAATAATACAGGCACAAAGAAATGATGGAGCTATCACCTCTGCTCCTATGGTGAGGTCTTCATCATTCATGATTAAATCAGACCTGACTAGAAGTTAGGCAAAAAATTTATTTTTATTTTTTTTTAATATTTTTATTTTTTAATTACAGTTGACATTCAATATTATGTTTCAGGTATATGGCACAGTGGTTAGACATTTATATAACTTATAAAGTTATCTCCCCAATAAATCTTTCACTGCCTATCACTATGTATAGTTATTACAATATTATTGACTATATTCCCTAAGCTATACTTTACATCCCATGACTATTTTGTAACTGCCAAATCACACTTTTTAATCCCTTCATCTTTTTCACCCAGCCCCCAACCCCTCCCATCTGGCAAACCATCAGTTAATCTTCTGTATCTATGAGTTTGCTTCTGTCTTACTTGTTCATTTATTTTGTTATTTAGATCCACATATAAATAAAATCATATGGTATTTAATATTACTAAAATATGGATTTTAATCTTCTTTATTAATGGTAAAGGTCACCTTGGATATTTTGCCTTGAGATATTATATAATGATAGTACAAAGCTACTGTGATTAGCAAAGCTTTTTAAGTCTTGCTTATTTCATCTTTATCCTATTCTTATTTATATATATTGTGCTGTGTAATATACATTGTATATCACTACAGTGGCACATGTATATAATTCATAGTGAAGGGGGAGTCCCAGACTTGTCCTACAAGTCACACTATGCTCTCCTAGCCTCCACACATACATCTGCAGGAGTTAGACAGTCTCAAAGCTCTGTATGCTATCTCCCATAACAGTCACAGCCTTACACTTTGGAAACCATCAAGAATAACTCCATCAAGCTCTCTGTCACCACAGGAAACCCAAACTTCCAGGGTTGTCCTTCACCACTGGATCTCTCTGATTTGTATGTTTCTTAATCTCATCCTATCGTCTTATCCACAACCTAAGTTCAGAACACATTATACTACGCCACCTAGAGATGACGAAATCCTTTATATATACCATTTCTTCCTGAGTATTGTCACCACCTTTTTGCTCTAATTAAAACACAGCTGGAATGAGGAATATTAGCAACAAAATGGCCACATAAAAATTTCAAAAACCATTCCCTCCCAGAAATATCAATTTGAACAACTAATTGTGAATGAAAACAGTAAACTAGAATATAGTTCATTTGAAATCATCCAGAGGAACAAAAACCAAAAAGAATAAAAATAATAAAGCCTTTATCAATTATGAGATATCATTAAAAGAAAATATATACATTCTAAGGGTCTCAGAAGAAGAGAGAGAGAAAGGATCAGAAATCTTACTTAAAGAAATGGCTAAGAATTTTGCAAATCTGGGAAGAGAGTTACATATTCAAGTTCATGAAGCTAATAAATAAATCCAAAATATTAATCCAAAACAATCTTCTCCATGACATATTATAATAAAACTATCTAAAATCAAAGACAAAGAGAGAATTTTAAAAGCAGCAAGAGAAAAAAAACTCTTATATAAGGGAATGCCCCTCATAAGGTTATTAGCAGATTTTTCAATGGAAACTTTGCAGGCCAGGAGAGAGTGGGACATTATATTCAAAGTGCTGAAAGAAAAAAAAAAGATGTCAACCAAGAATAATTTATCCAACTGAGCCGTCTTTCAGAAAAAGAGAGATGAAGACTTTTCCAAACAAACAAAAGCTGATTATTCATTAACTGAACCTTGAAAGGTATATAAGGTTTCTATTATTATCTAATGAATAGAGGCCAAGGATGGTACTAAAATCCGACAGTGCAAATGACAGCCCTCACAATAAAAAATTATCCAACACTAAGTGTTAATAATACTGGGGTTGAGAAACCCTGTCCTACTAAAAAGAAAACACCTCTATCTGGGAGTGGTCAGTGTCTATCATATATTAATTAGGAATGCATTTTTGGCTAACCACTTGAAACGAATGGTGATTTATTTTCTTGAAAGCATAAGAATGACTGCCACAGTTGACTAGCATTAAGGGCTCATAGCCTTAAGGTCACAAGATGAGTACTATAGCTACTGGCACCACTACCATACTTAATGAAGAAGGTAAGGATAGAGGAGAAAGCAGTAGCACTAGATACATCTGTGCCTTTTATCAGGAAATCAAAACTTACCTTTAAGGGACTCTCCAAACAATTTAAAAAGTAGTACTTCTTTAACTGATCCATTCTGCTTTATACAGTACAATGGTTAGATATTAAGTTAGGAAGTAAACAAAAGAAACTGGCAAGCCAAGTACACCCGCTTTCATTATAAAGTGAAAAATGAACAAAAAAGCAATCAATCAGAGACTAACAGAGTGAAAAATTTTGGAAACCTTCTTTCAGGGAATACTTGGGAAGTAGTTAAATTACAGAGAACAATCTCAATTGTTGGCAGGAAATGCCATTCCTGACTAACCTGCTGGGGTCCTTCAGTGATATTACATCCTTGATAAGGGAAGTTCAATATTTGTCAAAGATCAGAGATATATGTTAGAGCCCATAGGTATGATGCATTTTGCATCTGTAAAAAGCCCTCCGATCTGGTGGTATAAATTCAAGACTCTTTGACTTACAGTTAAAATGAAACAGGCATGTTTGCAATCCAGTGTACAGATAAAAGAACCCTCTTCCTCTAGGGTGGCACGTATCCTAACCAGTCTAACATATTTTAATTAGGATTTCTATTTGGTACATAAACAATACAGATCCTGCTGATCTTTATATAAGCCCCTGCAGATATAATATATTCATATTTTCAAATGCATCTTAAAAGACCCAACCTCTGAGATTTCTGCTGAAAAGAAAAACTTATGAACTAGAAAGTAAAATATGCATATAGCAGCAAGTGGGGAAAGGAAAGAAGGCATCTATTGAGATAACGAGAAGCCAGCAAGAAGGAAATTTGTCAGGATAGGTAAGACTTGTAACTAGTTGAAGCCTCCCCAGTCTTTTCAGTTTAGCACATCTAGAGGTAATTTCATATGGTAAATTTGAATTTTTCATCCTGATACTTTCCAAATAAAATTTTTTTAGATTAATATTCAACAACTGATCAATGTATAGATTCCAGAAAATTCTAAATAAATTATTTTCACTTTTGAGGGTTGCCGAAATGTGAGGTTCAAATTTGGGGTTCGAATGATTCCATTTCAAAAAAAAAAGGAGTAGGGCTTACAGGAGTACTCACAGATTTTGCATGGTATGATCCCAGACCACTGCAAAAAATCATGTGATCTTTTTGCTGGTGTAAGATCTTGCCTTCAATTTGCAAAAAAACACAACACCTGTGAAGTGTAATAAAGCAAAGCCAATACAATGAGATATGCCTTTATTTCATAAATCATTTCATGTGCCTTAAAATTTATTTAGTTACTACCATAAAAAGTAAGATAAAAGGCAGTTTATTTGGGTAATCTTACACTGTGAATAGGTAACTAAGTAATTATAAGAATGCATGTCAGATAATAGGTACCTGATTAATTTCTGTTGCCATTTATCATATCTATTGCCATTTGCCCACAATAACAAATGCACAGCTTTTTATCTATAATTATATACCTAACTATGTGTCGACCATTTAAAAGGGACCTAAAAATGTATGTCTAGGGCTTCTATATATAATATTTGGCCTTTTTGAGAAATAGTCACTACATATATAAATACATAAAATATTTTTCAAATATGTTTAAAATTGCAGTATAATACTATATTATCATAAATTCACTATTAGCATAATTCCATCCTATTATTTTTAACAATCATTCAAAGGCCACATTTATAATGAAAGAACATAGAACTTGGAATCAGGATACCTGTGTTTTAGTTCTAGTTCCAAGCTTGGTCAAGTCACTTAAAACATTTAAGTCTCAGAAAAAAAAAATGGAGATAAGATAGCCTGCCTGCCTAATTCACAGGGCAGCTGTTTATAATTACAGTCTATTATCCTCATAAAAGTTATTTAAAAAATTGAAAGGCATTATAAAGACATTCTTAATATGAGTAAATACAAATAAGAATATAGCATGCGGGAAAAAAGTATTGGGAAAAAGAACTGAAAATGTATTTAGAAATCATCATGTGAACATGATGAACAGCAACATGTTCCTTTTCTCAAAGTCTTAGCAAGCGACAAGTTTAGACTTTAAAGGCTTTCAGTCACTTATTTTTTTAATAGGGTCAATATGTGACAGGTCCAAAGTTAATACAAGCCACCTGATCAAAATAAGAAACTCAAGTCTTTAGAGAAAGGTAAATCCTAAGTGGAATATAAAATTAACCTGCAGAGCAAATAGAACATTAAAATAACAGAGGCTATATGCCTATTATCAAATTAACCTGATTTCCATACAAAGCAATGTTCTTTTGTATTATGCTGAAGATGAAATAGTAGGAATCTGAGAGGTCTTAGAAACCAATTTCTAAAAGACTATATTTTTACTCAAAATAGACCAGATAGAGTTCTCAAGTCTAAAAAAATCTAAGGTACAATGTGAGCAATATGAATTTTTTCAATCTACTTATAATATCAGCAAAGAAAGAACATATTGTAACCTCTGAAATAGGAATGAAAAAGAAAGTCAAGAACCTTTTCGCAAAAGTTATTCAATGAATTTAAAAGAATATGCCTAGAGATTAACTGTAATCCTCAGAGAGGCAGGACTACCAAGATGGCCACTCCCATGAGCTGCATGTGAGAGTTAATTCAACTGATACTCATTAAGTTAGAACATAAAATATTGCACATTATGGGTGGGGAGGAATATATGTTATGATCCCTGCCATGCTTATGAAATACTGAAAGACCAATATTTTTTATAACTAAAGGAAAGTTTAATGTACTCAAGTTTCTAAATAAGTAGTATACATGTTATACCCACAAATGTTTCAACATTTGCTAATGAGTACAAGGGCAATCAGAAAGAGGAAGATTGTTTGGACTACATAAGAAAGACTTCATGTGTAAGTGGAGGCTAGAAACTGGTCTTAGACAGTTGGTATGATTTGTGTAGGTGGGAAAGCAACCACTATTACAAGAGCCAATTACTCATTTTCAATCTTAAAGGGAAATCTTTAAAAGGCTGCTTTCATGTTCACCTTTCCTTTCTCCCTTGTAACTTTTTAGAGACTCAAGTGAGTTGGCAGATGTCACTAAGAAGAATCATACCAAAAACTAGAATCCTAAAACTTCAGTGTTTTAGGGTACAAAATAACAAATCCATTAACCTGGCATCAAGCCCCCATTACCATGGTTCTAATGAGTGTCTCTCCTCCCAGAACTCACAGTTTCATGAAGCAATTAATTAATTCCCCCATTCTGTTTCAGAATATGTCACAGATATAAATTGGAAGTCTCTAAGGTATTTTAGATATACAGACAAATATTTCAACTTCCTGTCCATAAAAACACTGAAAATTCAAGGTGAAACGTCTGCATAATAAAATGAGGCTTTCATATAATTTTTAGATTTCAAAGCTAGACAATCTGCAAGGAGGCTAAAACCCAGACTTGCCTAGGGTCACGAAGCAATTTAGTGGCAGAACCTGGTCTGGAAATTCAATCTTCTGCTTCTTAAGGTCTTTCTAGTGTGCATTAACTGTCCCTTAAACTCTAATCCAAAGGACTCTATTTTGTGCTCCATATCAAGAATTGGATGGTTTATTTCACATCCTTCTGGAAAAAAAAAAGAAGTTTATCTCTTGAGATTTCTTTTCCTTCCTTTTTGCACTATAATTCTTTCTAATAAAGTAGGGTCAACTAACTAAAGACAAGCTACTTTATGTAGCTCTAAGAATTATAAGAGGTTAATTAGAATATCTAGCACAATCTAAATATGCCATCCCCTCCACATACTAACACCCTCCCCCTTGCAGTGTTTCATATAAAAAATTGTATATTTTAACTTCTGTTATCCATGTACTCTCTGCCTATGGAAATTACATGCAAAACACACATATGGAAATTCTATAAATTCATCATTTCCATATAAACACGTTCAAAGGAATAACTGCAAGTACTGAGTGCTTTGTAGAATTGAAAATATTCAGAAATGGCATCTCTAGGCCTTCTTGACATGTGAAACCCTATCCATCAATCACTGCCCTACTGCCTTGTTTTCTTTTTCTTTTTTCTTTCTGGTGGGACCAATTGGAACAACATTGCTATCTGGCTATGAGCTTATCCATCATATTGATATGTTTATTGGAAGCTCTTTCGTAACTATTTTAATAATTAAAATTATATTAGTTAACTTAAAATAAACTATGTCCAATGACAAATAAGCCATCCAAAAGCCTTTGTCCATAGATGCTGTTCCACTGACAGTGCATTAGAAGACATATTAATTTCTTTCATGCTGACTTTATAATTAGTTTAAACTATACATAACTAAGAAATTAGAGTTTTTGTAAGCTATGAGAAAACCATCTCTGAAATTTTCCAGGATTTCTCTAGTTAATTCTTGAAATGTCTACTAAAAACAGTGCAATAATTTCTATAATTGAAGGATCCCTGCCAATAGTGGGTTCAATACAGAACCCAAAGTATTGAATCCTATTAGTCATATGCTCACATGGCACACTAAAAAAAATTTTTAATGAAATTACATTTATTTTATAAATTTTTCCATCAATTTATTTTTAGCAATTTATTCTATTGGTCTTTTTCAAAAGATTTAAAGCAATATGATAAATACATACATAAAATAAGAATAAAAACAAGAATAAACTTAAAATCAACTACTGAAGATATATGATAAAAATTATATCAGAAAACTCAGCTTGTTAGAATCAATATAATTAAGCATAAGGCTTAGCCATGAGCTTCCTGGCAACAGCACTCTCATCACCTGCTAAAAGTGGACCCATTTATCTTTTACTATGTATACATTTCCATGTAAATGCCTTCATAAGGAGATGGTGCAGTGTAATGTCAAAAGCATGAATTTTTCATGTAAGTCTTGAAATGTATCCCTTACTTAGTCTTAATAAATATTTCTTAATAAATTTAACTTCTCTTAATCTTTAATAAATTTAACTTTACTTAATTTGTCCTTAATTTTTAATGTACTAAATTGTTTGTTTAAAATATGTTTCTAAACAGGAGTAAAATGTTCTCATTCATTTCACTCATTTATTCAACAGGAAGATGAAGGAAGTTTTCTTCAGGACCGACTCTAGCTTTGTATGCATCATGCTATTTAATCCTCACAATAGCTCTAGAAAGAAACTATTACCACGTCCACTTTGTGACTGAGAAAACTAAAGCTCAGAGAGATTAGGTCAAACTGATAAAGAGCAGAATTGAAATTTAAACTCAGTTGCCTAATTGCTAATTAATATTCTCTCAGGATGTGGTCTCATAACAAGTACCTACTGATAATTTATTTGGCACCAAAAGTCAATTTAAAAGATAGAATAGAATCACAATCAAAACTAGAAATACGGTCCTTGAATTTTAAGTTTTCACTCTACTTAACCTCATTTACCTAACTAGAGCTAAGGCGAGTATATCTTAGAATTCAATGATTAGTTAACAATAAATTCAAATATACAGTAGACATCTACTGAGTTCTACTAAATAGCAGCAGCATGCAAAGCAGTAAATATAATGAATAAAGCAAAAATAAATCGCTCTAACATGAAATGGTGATGTTCACTAAAATCTGAGATGTAGGCAATGTAGACATAAAAAATAATCTGTAGGGGGGGGCGGTTTATTATTTTTTCCTCCAGACTACTGGATAATTCCTATTCCATCTCATGAAGGGCCAGCTTTTTAAGCCAGGATTAATGCTGTAATACTAAGGACCACTAACTGATTCTTTACTGTTTACACCATTAAATTCTACAGAATTAAGATAAATCTACACTTGTGTAAAAGACATTGCTGTTTTGCTGCTCGTCATTATTTATATATTTACACATTACCTTGTACCAGAAAAGATATAGAGTGGCTTATAAGGATAGATAAAATACAAATTAGCATAAATTTAAAGTTGGTTGAAAGAAAAAATAAAGACAAAGTGAGCTATACATCACTGTGGTAAGCCATACATTTGGCTCTTTTCTCTTTAGGAGCCAGCTTGAAATAGGAAAACTTATCACTTATAGGATTTACAATTTCAAAAGATTTTTTTCATTGCTTAAGAGAAATACAGGTATCCTCAGTGATTTCTCCAAAACACCTTTAAAAACATATGTGAGCTAATAAACAACTATCTTCATTCTTTATTTACATTACATATGCAACAATATTTTCATAAATTTGGTTTTTATTGTTCTGGGAATAAATGAAAAATACTGAGTTATATGTTTACAATCTTCTAGATCCTCTAGAAGAACAGATTACTGGTTTGTTTAACAAATTCCCAAGCCTACCTCCATTACACAGGCTCAAAGTACTGGGGGAGCAGGAAAACTGAAACAGGTCTCTGAGACTAGGTTCATCCTACTTAATAAAACTGAGCCAAAAAGGAAAGAGAAGAAATACAGGGAGCCTTTAAGAACCAGGTTAGAGAAAGAGCTTTCTGCGTGTTTACAGAGGCATAGGAGAAATTTTGTAGCTGCTGTATTTGGGAGAGCTTATAAATGAGAGAACAGGAAATATATATTTAAGACAACTTTATTATGTTATATAAAATTATTCCCCTCTGGCTATCTGATAAGACAAAATAGTGAAGATTTAAGTTTCCTTTAAATTATTTTGGATGGCACTTTGTTGTTTCTTTGAATATGAAATGCCACCAAAAACAAGTCTATGAGATGGCTAGCTTTTTGTAGCTTATATTCTAATGACCTCAGTATAGAATAATAGCATCTCAGGCCTCCTGTGGTTCCAACCATCTGCCCATCGTCTCACAGTGGATGAGAAGGGACTTCTCCATCTGTCCAGAATTCACTTATGTAAGAAGAACACTTTTTAATTATTTTTAAATCCCAGAAATTTTCTTTTAGAAAATAATAGGGAAACTTGAACCCAAAAAAGCATTCCAACCAAATATAATTTTTGAGATGTCTCAAATCTTCATAGAGACCCAGAACCTTTCAGTGACCATGTATTGGTTAGAGAGTAGTGGTTTCTAGCCTTCTTCACTACTTTAAAGGAAGAAGAAATAACATACTAGACAATTACCCAACTCCTCACTCATTCTTCCTTCTTCCTCACCTCATATCTTCTAAACCAAGTCTGTGAGTACAACTTCAGCACTCTGAGCTCCAGGTAACAACATCACCAGCTTTGTCCAAGAATCACATTTCCACAAAGGATTTGGCAGCAGGTGTGGTACCACAATGCCAGGTGGGGGCACACCCTTTGAGGTCTCAAATATACTTTGCAGAGTGTTGGAGGAGAGCAGACGTCTCACAGCCATGCAACTGGTGTCTACAGGCCTTTGTCATAGAGCTTTAATATTAATGCAGTCTCCAAGGTACGCTCAGGACAATAGAGGAATATCTAAATCATGCACACCTTCTTCTTCCAATCATCTATTGAAGGACACTTTGGTTGTTTCCAAGATGTGGTACATATATACAATGGAATATTACTCAGCCATAAGAAAAGATAAAATACTGTCATTTGACACAACATGGATAGATCTTGAGAATAAGTCTGATGGAAAAAGTGGGGAACCATATGATTTTGCTCATATGTGGGATATAAAAAGGAAAGCAACAGATGAATAAGACAGACAAAAATTCATAGACAAAGACAACAGTATAGTGGTTACTAAAGGGAAAGGGGGTGAGGGGAAGCAGTAGAAAAGGGTTAAGGAGGCCAAATATATGGTGACAGAAGTGGGTGGTGAACATACAATTATATAGATGATGTATTATAGAATTGTACACTTGAAATCTATAATTTTATTAACCAATTTCACTCCAATAATTTTTTAAATAAGCAAATTATATACATAATGAAAATATCTTAGTTGCTTATGTTTCTACATTATTTTGAAGACTTAAAGATTGAATGCAGAAAAAGGCACTCAGAAACTATGATGTACAATGTAAGTACATGGTAATGTTATAACTAACTTCCAAATTTTTAAAAATTACATATAAATTGGGTAAAGTGTTAGCCCTGATTATGAATATCTATATTGTCATGCACTCTAAAGAGAGTGTCTCTAAAAATATACAACTTATTTGGAAACTCTGAATTAAAGCATAAGGAGTTCTTACTTTTTACATCCAGATATAAATTTCATTTTATTTATATACATTCAGCCCTTTTCCCAACTATTAAAAATTCTTCTGAGCAGAACTATTTATTTCCTTACACAGCCCTTATATCATGCTCAGGTCTCAGGCTCTACATCCCCCTCTATGTCCATCTCTTTCTGCTATGTTACCATGCATCTATCATATCCTTCAAATGGCAAAATGGGCCTCCCTTGTATTATTTTACCGTAAAACCTGATTTTGATACTTGTTTGAACTCTGTTGAAAGACTTCATTAAACGTTAGCAAAAATGGACTGACAAAATATCCCAGAGAAAATGAGCAAAAGAGAGAGAGTATTAGGGAACATCTTCTTAAAATATTGTAGGCAAAAGATTTTCAAAAGACTTACACTTCAATTCTAATGGTCTTGGTATATGTTTTGAGAAATGTAACAGTGAATAAAATATGAGAGGTTTCATTTATTTCTGACTAAAACACTGAGAATGATAAATGTAGGAAATAATACCTGTTTCTTACTAATTACCAGACTGATACAAAATAACTTAAGGAACCTAGCCACAGCATTAACATGAGATCCATATAACATTAATCTCAAAGCAAACCATAAATATATTTTGTTCATTCAAATCTGATCAAAAGCATAAAATCTTTACAAGAGTTAAGTATTTGCTCAGACCTCATTCCAAAACCTCCACTCTACCTACCTATCTTCCTTTAAGTTGTCAAAGTTCTGACCTGCAACAGGAAACCCATTAGTTAAATCAGCATAAGAGGCAGGAATTGCTGTCAAACAGCAGCTCCTATCAGATTGTAAAATACAGAAAATCTTCCATAAAATGGAGGATAGCATGGATATCTGTAAGAGACAATGCTTACTTTGAAATATGCTCTAGAAATCTTAGTGCTACACAGGACCTACACAGAGTTAACTTTTGGCAAGGAAAGAGTAATTCACCAAAATCTTAAAATATTCCTGTACAATACTAAGGTCATTTTGATCAAGTATGATTCAGCCAGCTGTTGCATTATAATATCTATATTTCAACCGTGATTCTCCCCTCTAGGATGTTAGTGAAACAGAATTGATTACTAACTCAAGTAAAAATACACAGTTGGAGCATCAAGTGTCAATAAAAAATCATTTATAGCAACTGTATTTATTAAAGTTATTTCTAGAGAAAGTATATCCCCTGGGCCAATGTTTCTTTGGCATTTTTTTTAATTACTACATAGCTCAAAGTGTCTTTCATGCTCAATACGTACATAATAGGCAAAGAATTGATACACTGAAAAGCTATCATAAGAATAAAAATTAAAATTTCTACAAAATTTGACTTATGTGCCCAAACATGTCAAAAACATGTTGAAAACATGTTTTTAAGTTATTCATCACCAACAAAAAGGAAACTTGAAAGCATTATATTTTAAGCCTGACTTTTACCCATACTGTACAGGTTTTCCACCACCATATTTATTTTAAATGATAGTTTTGTGTAATATTTCCCCAAACATATATTTTCTAAATTTCTTTTCCTTAACATGAAAAAATCATAGCAGTTTCTCTTCACATCTGAAAAACTTGTTCAGCAAAAACAACCAATTCAAGTTTCTTCTTTACAATAAATCTAATTCTTAACCATAGGCTAATAATATTTAAAGTAATTTCTTTGCAAGTTGACTACCAGATAGGACATCTCTTCTAAACAGCAACACAAGGAGAAACTGATGAGAATATTTAAGAGACTATTTGTTAGAAGAGGAAGTATAAGGAACCCCACAGGAAGGAGCCATTTATGATCATTTTCTCCTCCACATAATTTAAAGCTGTGGACTCGGATCCAAATGGTGGCAGGGGACACACCTCCCACTAATTGAGATAACCAGCTCTAATATAAGCAACACAGAACTAATTATTCCCATAAATTTCCTTCACAGTGTTAATATAATACATTAACACTATTGCACTGACAGCAGCAGGCAGGGAAGTGGTAGAAAATTTAAATCCAGCACTTTCCCTTAAAGTGTGTTAGCATATCATAGTAACATTTGCATTGGAAGAATCCAAACAGAACTAGGTAGAACCACAATGGGACAAGCTTGCAATCTAAACGGTAGAAAACATTTTCAGATTTTAATAACATAGATTTTTTTTAGACGTGTTAACCCTTGGCTGACCTCACAGATTGCAAAGACCTTGTCAGTTTACAATCCCTTATTTTTTATTTTTTATGCCTACAGCACCTGGTCTTCCTAGGTGGTTTCCCATTCAAGTACTAACCAGACCTGACCCTGCTTAGCTTCCAAGATCAGATGGGATCGGGCTTGTTCAAGGTGGCATGGCTGTAGACTAACAGAGATTTTAAATGATAAGTTTATATTAACAAGAATAGATTTTTTTAACATTTACATTAAAACCATTATCCAATTTAACCATGCCCCTTCCCAATGATCTATATGGATCAAATTATTCCTCTCTTTTACAAAGAATAAAACAGAAGACATAAGGAAGACTAGAGGCTACATCTACTTTAATGCCAGGGCCACAAGTCTTGGTTTCCATTTCAGAGCCCTTTCCAAGATGGTCAGTAACAGTAAATTTTTGAGGCTATAACTGTGATTTTAAAAATCAAGAAAATTATCTAAATACAAATAACAACATTAACTTGTAAACACCAATTATTCAGAAAAGAAATAAAATACATCACTATGGAAAACAGTATGTCGGTTTCTCAAAAACTAAGAATTGATCTATCATATGATCCAGTAATCCCTCTACTGGATATTTACCCCAAAGACTGGAAAACCCATATCCAAAAAGATATTTGCACACCGATGTTCATAGCAGCATTATTCACAGAGGCTAGGACATGGAAGTAACCGAAGTGTCCTACGATAGATAATTGGCTAAAGAAGCTGTGGTACATATATACAATGGAATATTACTCAGCCATAAGAAGAGACGAAATACTGCCATTTGCAACAACATGGATGGACCTCGAGATAATCATGCTAAGCGAAATAAAACAGACAGAAAAAGTTGAAAATCGCATGATATCACTTATATGTGGGATATAAACCTAAAAGCAACAAATGAGCAGGACAAACAGAGACTCATAGACGTGGACTATAGGATAGTGGTTACCAGAGAACTATAGACTAGTGGTTACTATTGGGGTGAGGGAGGAGGGGGGATGTAGACAGGGTAAAGGGGGTCAAATATAGGGTCTAGTGGGAGGAAAAAGTGGGTAAAGGGGATCAAATATATGGTAGCTGAAGGAAACTGGACTTTGGGTTGTAAACACACAATGGAATACACAGATGTCAAATGATAATGTACACCTGAAAATTATATAATTATTAACCAATGTTACCCCAATAAACTTAATTAAAATACACACACACACACACACACACACACACACACACACATTAGGAAGACACAAAATTCAAATTCTATTTGAATCTAGAAAATTGGATTACATGTTTAAACTTATCATTTATTAGCTATTAGACTATTCAAGAAATCATCCAAAATATTAAATGATATATTTCTAGCATCTGACTTGAAATTTTATACTGTCATTAATAATTACTATCATCACTGTAATCATTATCATCTTGATAAAATTATCATCCCAGCTATGTAATTTTATTATGTTTTACTATACATGTGAAATAAATGTAAATGAATTATTAAGTGACAAATACTCTTTCAGTCAAATTTTAAAATATCACTATTAATTTCATAGAATTTTATCAGTATTTTTCATTAAATATATCAATATGTAATTGTCACATTAAATCTAGACTAAAAAAAATCTAGACTGAAAAAAATCTTAAGTTATTTTATTGGTAATTAAACAAACTTTGAAGTTCAAGCTAAAGCTCTGGCCTCTCCTAACTTCTTCAATACCATTTCCTAGCCTATGATCTAAATGTACTGAGTAGTTTATGCTTTTTCATTTTTATGTCTTGTTCCTTAAGGTTCTTTCAGCTGGAGCACTCTCCATTACTCCTTGTTAAAATGATACCCGATATTCAAGACCCAATTTACATGCTGTATCCTTTACAGTATCTTCCCTGATCCTGTCAACTATAAAAGATCTCTTCCTCCATTAGGGCACCTACTGAAGTATGTCTTATGTTTCTGATAGTTGTCATATCTCCTAAATAACTATAAGCATCATGGGAACAGAGATTGTTTCAAACTTCTGTATCTCACACAACACTTACTTTAGTACCTTCAATCAAGTGTGTGTTGATGCAGTCCGCATGCACTACAGAGTCAAAAAAATGGGAGAATTTATATCCTGATTGTAGTCATTAAATCAAATTAACTCTTGAGTACATATATGAAAACTTTCAAGATGTCAATAAAAATTTTAACTCTGTGGTGGATGCTTGTCATTTGTACCTAATTTGTTCCCATATAAAACAATCTATTTTGTATAAATGTTCTGTGCCACTAGAAGGAATAAAAAGTAATTCTCTGGTGTTTTGAACAGATTTACTTATAAACAAATTTTATAAATAACTGATTAAGAAATTAGAAGTAAGCTTATAGATATTTATCTTGACATCTTTTGTTGATTATCAGAATAATAAAGTAAACACTTCAAAGGAAAATAGTTCCAGATATCAAATCTTGTCCCCCTATAAATGGCACATCCTAACATTTTTGGAATGAAAACTTTAGGGCAAAGATAATATTGAGATTGTACCACTTTGGTTACCAAACAAATAGTTATTTTTCAGGTAGAAAACTTTTAAGCACTAGTAAACAATACGCCACTCAATTTTTTTTATTTAATGACACCTAAGTTTTTAATACAAACAAATGGATTTTAGTGGATGTGAGCAATTGATATAGGCAGTTACACTACCCTATTATTTACCAAAGTGTTGCTAATAATATGTAATATAATACCCTACAGGGTATTATGAGGATATCATTTTATTGGGTTTTTCTTTTAACATGCTAAACCACACAGTCTAAATTTCAATCACTTACAAAAGAACTTCAGAATTAAATTAGAGAAATTTGCAATTAAATTAAGAAACTGCCAATTAAAAGTCTTTGTTAGCATCCTAAATTAATAAAAGCTTATCCAATAACTTGACTGTGGACTACTAAGTGCTATGTTTATTTAGAAATAAAATTTTCATCTAGACTATTACTAGGCCAAAACAAAAATTAAAAATTAAAAAATATATACTAATTAGTAGTGATCATGTTAAAATAGCGACATCACAAGCCTGCATAGCACGAAAGCCAGGGATTATCAATACTAAGACAAAAATAAATAATAAAAATCTAAATAAAGTAAAACCTGAGGACAGGGAAGGTATTAAATTAGGGTCTGAATTTTCAGAGTAGAGCCACGTGACAAAGCCCCTGTAGTAAGTCAGATTGTTATATGTAATAAAACAAGAGAAAGGAAATAACTCTAACAGAATAGACAAGATTGTTATATGTCATTAAAATGTTTCATACAAGAGAGAAAAAATACTTTAATGAGGTTTGCTAAATCCAATTCACAACCCACTTACCATATAACCATGATTTAAAAAATATGTTAAATACTTTACATTTAATCTCTCCATCTGAAATCTTATATATGATGAATAAAACCAAATTTCCATCCAAATATCAGTATAAGTATAGTTCAACATGAAAGTGTCTGTCCACACAAAAATTTGTACACAAGCTCCACTGCAGCATTATTTAGAATGGCCAAAGAGTGGAAACGACTTAAATATCCATTTATTGGTAAGTAAATAAACAATATGTAGTATGTCAATGCAATAGGATATTACTCAACAATATAAAAGAATACTGTGTGTTACATATTTCAATATGGATGACCCTCAAAAGCATTCTTTCTGTCCAGTGAAGAAAGCCAGACAGTAAAATCCACATATTATATGATTCTATTTATATGAAATATCCAGAAAAGGCAAATTCATAAACACGTAAGGTAGATTAGTGGCTGCCTGAAGCTAGAAGTGGGAACAGGAATAACTGAAAATGGGCAAAGAAGATCATTTTGGGGTGTTGGAAATGTTCCAAAATTGGATTTTGATAATGGATTGTACAATTCTGTAAATTTATTAAAATAATTTAATTGTACTTTAAATGGGTGAATTCATGGTATATAAATTATACTGCAATAAAGCTGCTTATACATATATAGTTCAATAATTTTAAAAATAATGTCATAAAGCTAAACTAAATTTTATGGCTCTCTATCTTCATTAATGAAGACATTGATTGTATCCTTAAATAACATGTCAGAAAATGTTTAAAAATAAACTTGCATACATTGCTTCAGTCAGTCCTCACAAAAACTACATGAGGTAGGGGGAGGGTATTATTAGCCCCATTTTGCAAAAGGGGAAACTGAGGCTCAAATGTTAAATGACTTTATTTAAGATTCCATGTCTAATGGCTGGGAACTAGGACTAGCCTGGTACTTGTTCTCCTACACCACATTGTGTCTCTGTTCACATAAAATGGAACAATGAAGACATTTAAGGAAATAAACCTTAAATGGATTATCTAATTAGATGGCTAATACTGTAACATGCATCACTTTTGCCTTCAAACCAAAAGGAGTTTTTTTCAATCTTCTATACATGCCTCTAGAATAGTTGTCATTAATCACAAATAAATTAAGCACTTTCTCATACTGAGGGAAAATGTAAATGAATATCAACAAAATAATTGGCCCTCAGAAATTCAGAAACCAATGTAATTTTAATCTTTCTTTTGCCAGGGAACATATGTGCCAACAGATATACTCCAGAGTTATGATTCAAATTTCATTCTTTTATAAAAATAACAGTGCAGTAGTTATATTCATAATATTCCTTTTCTTAAATTAGGCACATATCTAATGTACCAGTGTTCCTTCAGGGTTAAATGGGATACGTTAAAAGCCAATATCAACTGACAAACCAGAAGCATTTTATTTTTACTAATGAAAAAGCATTTAAATCTATTTGTGTAGTTTGTAGTTTCAATCCCCTAAAAAAAAATTTTTAAAGAATTAACAAATGATTGTTTTATAAATTGTGCATGACAGTATGAATTTTTAAATTATTACTAATATAGTATCTTCTAAAATGCTCTAATTATACATTATTTTAAAGTATAGTGTATTACGAAAACTTTGCAGCAATAAGTTAGTCTAATTGGTAACTGAACAGAGGTGATTTGTTAGGCCCCTAGATTCACAAAGCAGAATTCCTGAGTTCACATCCCAGCTATGCCTTGTCTAGCTATGTGACTTTGGAAAGTAATTAAACTTCTCTGTGCCACACCTGAAAATTGGAAGATTATTTGTATCTATATCATAGGAGTTGCATGAGGATTAAATGTACTAATATGTATAATGCACTTAGAATGTTTCCTGGCACATGAATTTCTTCATGAATTAAATATTATTATCTTTAATTTCTCGGAGCACAGAGTATTGTTATAAGATATTAAACCAAATGGTAAAATAGTTGACTCTCTCGTTCTTATTACTAATAGAGTATAACGTTTATTGTTCAGGATTAATGAATCTCTGCTGAAGCAAAGACTATCTTTTATCATTAGTTAATAATTAAGTTTATTGTGTTTTTTTAAGAAAAGTATTTCCAATTCATTTACTATGAAATAGTGGAATATGCCCAGATATATTACACATGTAAACATTTCTGCTTCATAATGAAATAATATAACCTTTATGTTATAATTTTAAAACATTGCCTTGACAGTTCCTCTTCACTAAAAGAAGTCTAGGGAGTAGAAAATAAAGAAGTTGAATTCTTTTCAATCATCTGAATCAAAAGCCATCAGTAAAATCTATGGAGCATACAGCATGGATTAACAAAAAAGACAAAGTCTTACATTAATACCAAAGTGAAAGAACTAAAAACTTTCCTATACTACTACTACTCTGTAGGATACAAGATGTTACATATAACAGTAAGGAATATCAGTAAAAAATAGAAAACATTCCATCATAATCTCAGCCATGGAGATTTTCCTTATAATTATAATTCCACAGGTAACTCATAAAGTTAATTTCTTTCTACAACCCAGTTTTTCAGTGGTGTTTTCATAGACCAACCTGCATTTTCTCTAACATACTCATAGATCATATATGAAAAGTAAACATGCCTCAAGTACAATAACACATCAGCTTCAGAAGAGTAACCACAAGGGCACCTTTCCCGTAGTCACGTGGGGAGCATGCACACCTCTCTACAATCTCATGGGCTTTGTGTTTGTAGGTACATTAAGCACCCAATTTACACAACAACCCTTCTTGCAGTTTCTTAATAAACTGAACATTGATTTCTTCTTAGATTGCTCACAAATCCTAATAAAGTATGTTTTTCATCACCAAGTAAAAGAAGTTAATCAGATTAATAGACTTTTCTGACACAGGTATTTTCTACTCTTTCTGAATTCTCCAGAGTGACTAATGAGGTGCACTGCATGCTGTGTAAACTAAACAGAATAAATTTTTTAAAAGTGTGTGCTGAACAAATATTGGTGACATCAGAATAAACTTGTAGTTTTTTTATATAAATAGATATGGAAATGTGTGTGTGTGTGTGTGTGTGTGTGTGTGTGTGTGTTATATCACTAACACTGAGACAAACCAACATCGTATGTACACTAAGGACACAAAAAAGTGAAGACACACTTTTTTGCTATTCCTATAAAAAAATCAATAACCTGTATCTAATCATGAAACATGAGACAAACCCAAATTGAAGGACATTCTTGCAAATAACTAGCCTGTACTCAAAAAACCAGCAAGGACAAATACTACACAGAAAATCTGAGACTCTCCCAGATTAAAAGAGACTAAAGAAATAAGAAAATTTAATGCAGTGTGTGACCTTGGACTGTATCCTGGATTATGAAAAGATAAATAGCCATTATTTCGGGATAACAAACAAAATTTGAGTATGTATGGACTTGAAATCAGATTATAGTATTATATTAATGTTAAACTTCCTGATTTTGATAAGTATACTGAGGTTATTCAGGATGATATCCTTATTCTTAGAAAATATGCAATGAAGTATTTAAGGATAAAGGAGCATGGTGTTTCTAATTTAGTCTCAAAAAGTTCATAAAGAGAAAGATTAATAAAGTAATGGCACACAATGTAAACAATTAATGAATCTAGGTAAAATGTATATGGGTAAACAACAGTTCCTTGTACTATTTCTACAACTTTTTTATAATTTTGAAATTATAGCAAAATTAAAGTTGCCCAAAAATACATCTATCAAAGAGAAATAGAAGAGTGTCCTTTCTAAAATGCCTAGTCATTCAACAAAGGAGAAAAGTTATTCGATCCTTTGAATACAGGTGATTTCTAAAATAATTTAGAAGCTCTTGATTTTACACTCTATGGTCAAATGTATTTTTGCAAAATGATACAATATTCTAGTTTACTTTTACTGTATTTAGGATGTTTCTTCAGATAAGTCACAGAAAAAATTAAATTTTACACATAGTTGTAAACGTCTGTTGTTTTTGCCTGCCAGCATCTTTAGTCCTTCTTCAAGAAACAGCACATTTTTCCCCATTAGCACACTCTCTTTCCCATATTTCATGTGATTCTATAAAGGCTGTCGATATTTTCATCTCATCTTTCTCTCCTCAGGGTTTTACATGGCCCAGGCAGAGCCAATCAGAGTGTTTGTTGAGACTGATATAGAGAAAGAAGGTAATTGTCACCTGTTAAAAAACAAGAACAATGTAAGTTTGGGATTGCTGGAAGTTCTTTTTGCCACCTAATGGAAAAAGTCAGCCTAAGACCAGGGCAACCCGAGGAAAGCAAAAGCTAGTTTAGGTTGAATTCTCAAGATAGGGCCTTATGTAATTCAGAAATAACATATATTAAAGGCTTTTTCAGTTTTAAACCAAATTCAAAACAAGAACCTGACTATTAATTTAATGTCTTACTGCAAACTTCTCCCCAACCAAACATATCACAGAAAGAAATGAGTCAATAACAATGGCAGTACATGAGACAAAATTAACATTGCTTAAATGATTGATGATAGTATATATTATTCCCTCAAATTCATAGAACAGATATATACAAATGATGCTAAAAACACCATATAATGGGTGTTCTATCAATGTTTTCTGAATAAAGTTTGGGGATACTCAGCTCTCATAAGCAACTATCATTATCAAAATGGAAGTGCCTAAAAACAATAATTGATGGAGAATGTACACACAATCTTCCCTGTGAACTACATTCTAAATTTCAGACATAGATCTTTCTGTATCATCTTAGTAAGAGAGCATAAATGCCATTCTAGCTAAGAAAATCAGTAAATACTCAAAAAAATTAGCAGGTCTGTGAAATTTAGATCAAATGCTATTAATAAGCCCTAATGAGTAGTCTATTATTTTTTCCCAACTTCATCTATTTCTTCTCAATTTGTGACTGATGAGGATATTTTCATGAATAGACAAATGAATGCCTACTTCTAGACACTTCATATTACTGTTAACGTCTGTCAACAAGCATTCAGCCCCAATTCAACAACAGATTTCAAAAGTTAATAAAATTCTTCAACAAGCTTCCAATTCAATGATTTTGTCATTGTAACAAAACAGCATTAAAGATGAAATGAAAGCCATTTATGACTAGGAAACTGCTGATAAGTTAGGAACGTATAGCATTCTCTCCTTGACATAGATAGATGATAGATAGATAAATGGATAGATGGGTGGGTGGATAGATAGATAGATAGATAGATAGACAAAGTTTTTGCTTTTCTTACAAATATGATTGAAACAGAAAGTAAATTAATTCATTCCCCTTTTAAAAATGGTTCCTGGAACAATGCTTTAATTGTTAATACCTTTAAAGTTAACTGAAAACAATTTTTTAAAAAAATAGAGGTAACTGAAGAATTCTGATTATATAGTATTTCCTAGAATTTCAAGGTACCCTGTATAAATTTCCAAATACCTTTCTTTATGTTTTCAGATAACTAATTTCTAAATATTCTTTCATTCCAAGACAAAAAAATATATAATCATCATTATACTCAGTAATTTTCTTCCTGGCATTTAATACAACATACTAGGTACTGGAGATATCAAGGCAGATGAGACACATGCTAGTGAGGGAGACAGGTGAAAAAAACATTGACATACATAATATGAAACTTCTATAATAGAAGTATACGCAAAAGAGATGCGGGAGCACAGTTCAACAGAGAGGCGTTCTTTCTGGTGGAGAGAAAGAATTAGGAAACTAAAAAGGGGGTGGGTGATCAGGAAGAAAATAAGTAATTCCTAATTCCGTATGAAGAAAATAGAGCATATTCTTGGTTCTACAAAATTGAAATGCTTCTTCTCTTTGGCCAACGCTGTTCCATGATCCTTTTTGATAAGAAAACTGCAGAAAGAGTCTAGCTACAAAGGCTTAGTTTTCCTTGACTTTCTATCAAATATGGCAGCAAGCAATGTCTATATATTATGTCTTGCCTCAGCCCTCCATGTAAAGGTTAGATTCTTAAAGTACCAAAATGGTATAAAGCCCTGAAGCTGGCATCATTCACTCTGTAATGAGTAGAGGTTGTCCACTACCCACAGCTGGGCTACTGGGGTCATGAGTCACCATTCTGAGAAGGAGAAGAGAGATAGGTGTTACGACCATCTTTATTGCTTTTAGCAGAGTGAAAATTCTCAACCCATGGTGCTTTGCAACTACAACTCACTTCATGTTCTATTCTGAGGGGCAAGTTGTTGCTTATTATTTTTTAATTGAGGTATAAATGGCTTATTACAGTAGTACAAACATATTTAATATTTATATACATTATGAAGTGATCACCATGATAAATCTAGTTACCTCATGCATTACAGTACTATGTTGTTCAATACTTCCCCATGAATTATTTATTTAATAACTGGAAGTTTTTATCCCTTAATCCCCTTTACCTATTTCACCCAACCCCCATTCCCCTCCCTTGTGGCAACCATCAGTTTTTCTCTGTATCTATGAGTTTATTTCTATTTTGTTCATTTATTACTTTTTTTTAGATTCCACATATAAATGAAATCATATGATCTTTCTCTGTCTGATTTATCTCAGTACAATACTCACCAGGTCTATCCATATTGTCATAAATGGCAAGATTTCATTCTTTTTTATGGCTGAATAATATTCCCATATTGTGTGTGTGTGTGTGTGTGTGTGTGTGTGTGTGTGCCCACCCTACATCTTCTTTATCCATTGATCTATTCATGGACACTTAGGTTGCTCCCATATCCTGGCTATTATAAATAATGCTGCAATGAACATAGGGGTGCATGTGTCTTTGAATTAGGGTTTTCATTTTTCAGATAAAGAACCAGAAGTGGAATTGGTGAGTCATGTAGTAGCTCTATTTTTAATTTTTTGAGGAAATTCCATACTGTTTTCCATACTGGCTGTACCAATTTTCATCCCCACCAACAGTGTACAAGGGTTCTTCTTTCTCTACATCCTGGCCAATGCTTGTTTTTGTTTTGTTTTGTTTCTGGTTTCTCTTTGTTTGCTTGTCTTTTTGATTACAGCATTCTGATAAGTGTTAGAGATTTGTGGACACTTACATAATCTTCCATGTTGCAGAAAGACATCTTGTTTCTAGGAAGGGCCTTGAAGACCAAATACCTTGGCATACATGAAAGCTAGGGTCACTGTTAATTCCATGGCATTATGGGTGTATCACTGGCCTTAAGGAAGATACTTTACTTGAAGGTCATAAGGCATGAAACAAAGGCATGAATGTTCCAAGATATGGAATGTTCAGAGACCAGCAAGAAGTCCCATATGGCTTGAACATAGAAGAAATGAGTAGAAGGAGCAGAAAATGAGGTTGCAACATTAGGATTAACTTGCAGAGAGATTTACATTCTGTGATAAGAAGATTATTATGACTTTATCCTGCCATCAATAGGGAACCTAAAACACCTTCAAAGGAGAGAAATGAAGCAATGTGTTTGGATGATGACTATAGTGGCAGAATATAGTAAAAAAGAGAAGACCTTGGGAGCAAGGAAGACAATTTAACTGGAGAAACTTATTCAACCTAAAGGAATGAGTTTAAATTCAACTGTGGGATTTCTCTGCTCATAAAACAGAATAGTCTAGCTTTGATTTATCTAGACCAGTTTGGAAAAGCATCATCTAAAATAGTGCTTAAATTTTCTGAGTCTGTCTACTCATTGATTAACATTAAGATGTAAAATCTCTCTATTAATGTTTAAGTACCGCATGTTTCTTAAAAATCACTTTTCTTACTTCAGAAGTTAAAAAATATCTACAAATAATATAGTGACCAAATAGGGAAATTAAAAAGCACTGTGCTGTAAGTTTGGCCATAAAAAAAGTAAAAAAATGAAAATTAATGTTGATTTAGAGAATAGAGTTATCAGATATTGTTTCAAAGAAATGCCAAAGATTCTTAACCAGCACATGAACAGCCACCAGAGAGAACATGATGAGGATTTAATTTAATGTTCTATCTGTAGGATATATTGGTTTTTATTGTTTTCCAATATCAGCAAAGTCTGTCAAGCCTCTCTTATTTCATTTAGCTGTCAAGGCCATACAAAAGATCATACAGAAACTTCTGTTATGGAAATAGTAACTTGCAGCAACTCTATGTTATCTGAACTACTTGAAATATTTTGTCTTATTTCACTAAGAATGTGTCAAGAAAGTGATAAGTTGGAAGAGTAGTTGAACTTCTCTGGAAATTAAGTACTTATTTGTTCCCTTAAATTTTAAGAGTTGTCTAAAACTTGCTTTTCTAGATACAGGTATGGAATTATCTCTGAAGGAAAGGAAATATACTGGGAAATTTAGATGCATTGTAAGTAATAAAATCCTGTATTTTCAAGCTGTTTAAAATGAAAATCGTAGTACATACTATTTTAAAATTCATTTAAGAGGGAGCACTAAACAGCTAGTCTTGGGGTGGGGAGACCAAAAGAATAAAGCAAGCATTTATTCTAACAAGTAATCTGACTTACTGGCTAGAATTTAGGGAAGCAAGAAACCTTTTTCAAAGAAGAAAACTCCTTTTACAAAGTGAAAAGTAGATTTTGGAAATTTAAAAGTACACTGCCCTGGACTGTTGTGATAATTTCCCTTATAATCTGACTGATGAATAAGAAAATTGCCAGTATAGAAGTAATAAATAGGACAAAATGCCTAACAGAGTTTTTTGTTTTAAAATTTGAGTATTAAAAATCCAGAAATGTGTATACTGCTGCTATAAAAAAAAAAAAGGTACTTCTACCAAATTGCTTTCTTTATCATCCCTTCTGCCCCAATTTCCTTCCACTTGAACTCCTGAAGTCCTGATCCATTTCTCCAAAGAAACTTTTCTCTAAAGAAAGTTTTTGTTGTTTTTATTCTAACGGTTATTGTACTTTTCTGCATTTTTTTTTTAGGATTAAAAAGCACCTATGAGGAATAATCAGGTAAAAGCAATTGTGGCCAGAGTCAAACATCCTTACCAGGCACAAGGTAAAATATAAATTACTCTTGAAGAAAGAAAAAATCACTATCATCATCACCTGGCACACAATAGTGCTTTCTCTTATCATTTTTTTCTCACTGCAGGATTCCTAACCTAATGCAAATGTCCGTATTTTATCATTCCAAATCCCTCTCAACAGTGAAAAATTGTTATAGACACACAGAGAAGTAATGTAAAAGAATAGTGATCCTATACACTTTCTAAATAATTAAGGATTCAAGTTTGCAGGTCCCAGGTCACAGCAGCAATACTCAGAGAAACGTCAGTGTTGGCAGGTAGAAGAGGGCAAGGAAATGTATCTGTCCCCTATAGCAGAGATTCTCACACTTCAGCATACATCAGGTTCACCTGGAGGCCTTGTTAAAGCAGATTGCTGAGCCACATCTCCAAAGTTTCTGATTTAGGAG
Organism: Eidolon dupreanum; assembly: GCA_028627145.1. NCBI lineage: Eukaryota > Metazoa > Chordata > Mammalia > Chiroptera > Pteropodidae > Eidolon > Eidolon dupreanum. Next base: position 38,689,191 of record CM053506.1, read on the forward strand.
GTCTGAGGAAGACTGACATTCTACGTATCTAATAAACTTCCAGGTGATGTCAGTGCTGCTGGTCCACATACCACACTTGAATTAGCAAGGTTACTGATACCTCCTTAAAAATCACTTTTAAGTGCAAGGAAAGTATACAAGTTCATTTAGGAAAATTAGTCTTTGAGTTAATCTGTAAATAATCCCCACATGAACTACATATGTATAAGGTATATGTGTGTATAAAATAAAGGGTACATATGTAATATATATAATAAAGCTGGAATTAGTGTGACTTTGTAATAGTAGAAAGTTGTAAGTAGTAGAAAATTATAAAAAAAATTTGAAACAAAGATACAATTTCACTAGATAAGCAGCGTATTCAATGATACACTAGGCTGAAAATTTTCAATGTATAGGAAGAAACTCTGCATTTTTTTCTAGGTTTCCTCAGCTATCAAGAGACTGTCAACTTGATTTTTAAAATAGAGTATTCATTTCTTATTTCACTTAGTGCAGGGTAATTAATTTTTCATTTATCTAAGATAAATGGACAGAAACCAGGTGTTTTCACTTCATGGGCTCTAAGAAAATGACTGTATATCACTAATGGTAATAGCCAGTCCTATTCTACCTGACTCTTTGTAGGCACTAGGCATCTGTTGAAGGATGCCAAAAAGATCCACTAACCTTACTTCTAGCACAAGTCTGAATAAAATAGAAGTGACTAGGCATACACACACTATCGCTGTTTTAAAACAATTAGTTTAAAAACAACTAATTGTTTTTAAAGCAAGCAAAATAAGTGAGATCCAAAATATTCAACCATTAGGTGCAGGGTCTCATTGTTTCTAAATTAATGAAATGAACAGGGCACAATTTGTGAGATGGAGTCTGACAGATTCAAATCCATCCATTTCTGGCTGCAGTCTGGCACCAATTGTTGACAGCTGTCCTCTCCAGACTTCAGTATAGATGAGGATAATTCTGAGTCCTAGGGCTGGCAAGACTTACAAAAAAGTAGTGAAGTTTAAAGAAGACTTTCGTTAGTTGGCTCTATTTCTGTTAGCCTGATCCAAGGAGACTGGGTTCAAGGTCCACCTTTCATCTCCCTGCTCCTACAGAAAAAGTTTCACTGCCAAATCTCCCTCTTTCCCCCAAGTATCCCCCAGAAATTTAGTCTACCATTTCAAGAACAAGGGCTGGGAGGAAAACAGGAGCCAATCACTAATCATATTATATCTAAATAAGAATCCAAAATCAATTTGTATAAACATTCACACACAGCCTTTATATGAAGAAAGATATCAAATCTCTTAACTGACAACCAAAGCACAAAAATGCAGTAATTCAGAAATTAACAACTGACGCCATAGGTTAATATGGTGAATTAAATGCTCTTAACATAATTCCATCAGTCTGCCTTTATAATTTTGGAGTACTTTTATTATTTAAAATCTTTTTCTACTAACTTATCAATGGTAAAAAGGAAATCATTTATATACCATTAATGAGCTGAGATACATAAATGAGCAAATCATTTTTTAAATGGACCTAGGTAACAGAATTACAGATACCCAAATTAATTAAGAACATATTTTAATAGGTTTTTCCCAGAGCACAACTATAATCATTGCAGTTGTAAAGAGAAATATTAACACTGTAATATAGCACAATAAATGAACAAATATCTAGGGAAATAAATTAATTACTTAAAGTAGTTTCAGTCAAAACAGAATAATTGGAGACACTTTTACTCCAGCAAATCTCAGATAACATACTCCTTCCAAACCTTGATTATGATATTTGTTTTTGTCCTTATTTGGATATGGTGATCACACATTAACTCTATGAATTGGCTTTTGTACTTTTTAAATTACTAATTAAAATTAGAACAGATTAATGATTTTCCAATGTAAGAAATAGCAGGCATTTATTTGTGTTGTATTTAGTTAGCTAAATAGAACTCATTATTAGCTAGTAGAACTCATAAACCTTCCAAAATACTCTGATCATTATTTATTTCCATTTGTATTTACAAGAAACAAAGATTTCAAAGGCAACATCAAGAAAAAGTATAAAAAACATCCAGGTCCCGATCAAGTGTGCAAGTTTTTCCCCCCATGTCAAGACCTCTCTAAATTGGTAAGAGAAGACCTAGAAGACTATTCTCCTGAATAACAATTGTAAATGTCCTCTCAAAGTAAGTAAGCCTAATAATTTGGAAATATTTGGTTTTAGTTTAGCATTTTAAAGGGAAAAAATAAAACTGCTCTGAGGAAAAAAGATAGATTTCTTTCTCACTCACTGGATAAAAGCCAAAGACTCATAAACTAAGACAATTAACCAAGACTTAAGTGATAAAGTAAAGTGTTCCACTGATATTTCTCCATGATATTTAGCTTAGATGAGTGGAACATATTATTATCTCTTGATTTACACTACCAAATTCCTTGTTGCAAATCCTCCATTTTTCTTTCTCAGATTGCAATGCTACTCTGCTCTCAGCTCCAGGGACCTATTGTGAAACGCTGCAAATATGGCCAAAAATGCAATGTCCTTTATCTGTTGCTTTAGCCACATAATTACACAATTCACAATTACCCAATTCAGTTTAAGGAGCAGTTGTTTGCCAAAAAAGTACTGGATTAGGACTGTGAAGACCTGGATTATAGTCTTGGATATAAATTGGCCAGCCATGTAATCAAATTAACATCATTTCAACTCTTCAGTCTCTATTTTCACATATGTAAATAATAATGATGGAATTGGATTAAATCAGGGGTCACCAGACCCCCAGGCCACCCGTTAGGAAATGGACACACAGGAGGAGGTGAGCAGAGGGGAGAAAGCTAAACTTCATCTATATTTGCAGCTGCTCCCCAGCCCTAGTATCACCACCTCAGCTCCACCTCAGATCATCAGGCATTAGATTCTCATAGTAGCATCAGCCTCTGGTGCCAAAAAGGTTGGGGACCACTGAATTAGGTGACTTCTTAAAAATCTACCCACAAACAAAACATCAAAACCAGATAGTTTCACTGGCGAATTCTAAGATTTAAGTATAAAACAATAGCAATTCTATACACACTCGTCTAGAAAAGAAAGAGAAGAAAAAAAAACTTCCCAAATCATTCTATATAGCCTAATGCCAAAATCAGACAAAAAATATTGCAATAAAGAAAAACTATAAAACAGTGTTCGTTATGAACATTGCAGTGGGCTGAATGGCGACCCCAAAAATGATATGTTCATGTCTTAACCCTCAGAATTTGTGACTATTACAAAGTGTATATAGTTTTACATAACAAAAGAGTTTATACAGTAAACAATGTGATTAAGTTAAGGATCTTGAGAGAAGGAATTTATTCTGGATTGTCCATGTGGATCCTAAATGCAATAACATATATCTTTTAAAGAGAGAGACAAAGTCTTGGCACAGATGCATGGAGAAGAAGGTGATGTGAAGACAAAGGCAGAGACTGAAATGACATGCCCCCAAGCCAAGAACACATGGAACCACCAGAAACTGGAAAGGCAGGAAATGGATTCTTCCCTAGAGCCTCTATAGGAAGAGTGGTCTTGATGATACCTTGATTTTGGACTTCCGGCCTCCAGAACTAAGTAGAATACATTTCCACTGTTTTAAGTCACTAAGGTTATGGTAATTCGTTACAGCAGCCATAGGAAACTAATACAAACATAGATACTAAAATTCTTTTTTACTGAGGTATAATTGACATATAACATTATTTTAGTTTCAAGTATACAACATAATGATTCAATAATTGTATATATTGCAAAATGATCACCACAATAAATCTAGTTAATATCTATCACCATACATAGCTACTAAAAAAAATTCTTATAATAAATGTTAAGATTTACTCTTAGCAAACACCAATCTGCTCTCTGTATCACAGATACTAAAATTCTTAAAGTATCTAGAAGTATCTTAAATAGGGAATAGGGGCCCCAGAAAGTACTGAGGAAAGGTGTTGAAATAGAGAGAGAAGCAGTGAAAACCAAGTCATAGAAAGGAAGCACAAAGCAATATGTGAGTGTAAATATGAAAGAGGAGGGTCAATAATAGTAACGACATATTTATTGAGCACTTACTCTTTATCAGGGACTGTTCTAAGTAATTTACATTGAACCTTTGCAAAAATACCTTTGGCATCTGAATTATGATGGATTTGACTGGCTGCAAGATTTCCTAGGGAATTAGTCTAAGCAGAATGATGGTAGAAGGGCAGACACTATTGAGAATCCACAGAAGCCTTAACTGACTGCCCTTCTGAGAGTGACCTTGTCACTGATGAATGGGGAGGCTCCAGGCTTTCCAGATGGTGTCACCTAAAGTCTGAGTGATAATGAAGGCTCTGGAATTATGTTCTCTACTCAAGGCTGCTGGAACTCAGAGTTTTCTGGGTTGGTTAGTCACCAAGATGGCCCATACTAAGATTGGCAAACTGACGTCCTTCTGGGAGGCAAGGCAAAGACAATTTAGCTCCTTATCAACTGTAGAATTACATGAAGTTCTATAAGAGCAACCAAAAAAAAAAAAGCCCCCAAAGAACAAGATCCCGAGAGAAATAAAATGGCCTACTGCACAGAAAGCAGTCCAATGGAGCTGCTCGTGCCCTGCAGAACTGGTGGTGGCCAGGAAACATCCTCAAATCCATGTCAAGGAGGATTCCAGGGTGTTGGGTAATTTAAGGCCTCTCATATCTCCGTCCCCTTCCTGTGGTATACAAGGTCCTTCATGAGTAGTTACTGACTCATCGCTCATCTCTTACTGATCATCTGACCACCCTTAATCCTCCAGCCACACCGAATGGCTTACATGCAGGTTCTTAAATGAATCTAGTTCTCTTCTGCCTCTAGGTCAACATTGCTCCAATTGCATCCCCTCCTCCATTATCTTCATCACCCCATCTCCATTTTTTTCTCTAGAACAATATTAAGACCTTATTCTCTAGGACTCAGAGAGGACATCAATAACTTCAAGAGGCTTTCTTGCTAGTTAGGTGCCCCTCTTGTGTGCTTCTACTACACCTTGTTTACATTCAGTATCTCTATAACCTTGGCAGGTCACTCATCCTCTCGAAATGTCAGCTTCCATGAGTATAAAATGAAGGAGCAATGCCTGCCTTGCAGAGCCATTGTCGAGATGAAATAATGTATGTAAACAACTGAATACAATGTTGGATTCCTTAGGTATGTTCAGTAAATGGGAACAAAATTGCTATTTTCCTTGTAGTTGTTCTGCTGTTGTTGGCATTATCACATTGTATTACAATTATTTATTTTTCTGCCTTCCCCAATAAATTATGATGAGGGCAGGGATTAAATTTTATTTTTTGTTGTATTGTCTGTATCAAACACATTAAACACTTATAGTAAGTGTTCAAGGTATTGATTGCATATGTATTGAAATATGTATTGTTGGATAAACGTGTAACAAAAAGACTATTGAATGAACAAATAAAGAAATGAATAAACAAGTGGAAGTTTTTGTTTATGTCATAATCATGTACTTCTTAGACAACACCTCTCACACCAGCTTAGGGTAAACAGATTTGAATCACCCCTAGCCAAACCATCTCTCTGGAAAAAGTAGTTTCCAAAAAATTATTTTCCCAAAGTTTAGACTTCATCTTCTATTAGGCAGTCAGAATTGCTCATATTTCTTGTACCCCACTCTCCAACATACCCTTTCTCACCTCTGATCTTTTTGCCTAGCCTGAGAACAATCTCCTCAATACACTTTTATAATTTTGACATTTCCATGACATTTTTCTATTGAGCCATGTAGTAGTCTTTCTTATCTTCCCTATTAATCTGAAACCCCTTTGAGACAGGCATTTGACAGTTTTTTAATAAGTTCCTAGAACCTAAAAGAATAAAAGAGCCATAAATTTGGAATAAGTAAGACATGAATGAGAATCCTAAGTGTTTGTTACTTAAAAGCTGAGTAGTTTTGAGTAAGTTACCTCAACTCTCCATCTCAATTTCCTCATTTGGAAGTTGGCAATAATAGTATCTGTCTTGTAGAGTTGCCATTAGTATTAGTATATGCAGCTATCACAATTTCTATTTATGGAATTTATTAAAATTCCATAAATAGTATTTAAAGCTTACATGCCTAATAATAGGGTTATTTTTCCTTCAGGAAAACATGAAGTTTTCTCAAAATATACATTTTAACTGTGTCCAAATTAAATCTATTTAAAGTCTGGAAAACATTCCCTATTGTTTGCTAAATTGAGTATATTGACCACAAAACTTAGAGGGTGCTGTATGTCTATGTATGTTTGTATATAAGTCTACCTTAATAAAGAAATGGCTCCTAATATATGTACACCTAACAGCTCAACTATATTCACACCAAAGCCCAAATGAAATCATGGAAATTTAAAGCTGAAAACTATAAGCGTCACTAGAAAGCCCGTGATTCACCCCTGCATTAAAGAACCTGATAATGAACCTAAGGTAGAGAAAGGTCAAGACTCACCAAGTCCATATAGTTAGTATATGGCAAAGCCTCGTAGCTGCCTCTCAGATTTGAAAGTATTACCATTTTCTATCTAAATCCACATTCCCTGAATCTTCAATCTTTCAAATACTTGTCAAAACAGAAAGCATCTTAACAATAACAGAAGAGTAGATGGATATATAGATTACTTTTGGAGCAGTTATGACATTATGCCTATTATTCTGAGATATTGCTGTAGGATTCTGCTCCATTTTCTACAAACTACCAACAAAGCATCTCTTTGTTATATACTCAAACATTCTCAGCTTTTTAAAGGATTCCTCTCCCTTTCTCTTCTTACTTAACTTTTGTTTGTAATTAGCTTTCAGACAGAAGGGCTTCTTTTTCTATTAAGTTTTAAATCCAACATCTATTGTAATTCCAGATGTAATTACTACTCCTTTGTGGCAACAGCTCTTAAGTAAAACCCACTTCATTCTGTTCCACACCACAGACAAACTGGGCATACAGCCATTCATTCTCTTTCACATTTTATTCTCAAGATTTGACTTTGCAAGGGCAATAAACAATAAGCTTGAGACCCAGTAAATGAATTAAGAGAAAAAGTGGGGGAACACTGTTAGCTTAAGATAAAGGTATCATTTCTACTGATTAGGCACTTGGCAATTTGGTTATGATAGGTGGTTATTACCATCACTGCTGCTGGCACTCCTGCCTTAAAGAAGAAAAACTGTATGTCAACATAAGCGAGGCAAGGATGCCAAAACTATTGCTACAGTGTAAGTTTCATGAGGGCAGATATTTTTGTGTTTTATTCCTGCTGAATCTTTCAGGAAAGTAGCTGGCAAAGTGCAGGCTCTCTCTTAACATTTGCTGAATGAAGTAGACAGACCTTACCTGCCTTAGCATAAGATCCTAACAGTGAAACTCCTTAACGACATCACTAAGCATCTAAAATTAAGTCTGATTTATATGATTTTTGTCTACAGTAGAGTTAGAAACAGTAAGCCTCATCTGGGAAAGAAAGGAAGGGATAGAAGGAATAAGTCTTTATATCTTAAAGCAATGCCAGTATTTTGAGGCAAAGCTAAAAGTAACTTGAATATAAGCAGACATTTTTGGATACTAATACCATCACCAATGGAATCTTTATATTTGAGACACAATTATGGAGCATGCATATAAATATTATCTGAATAAGTTACTGCATCTAGCTATCACAGAATTTACTGCCTTGTACTGAAATTGTCTATACACTCATCCATCTCTCCAAGTAGACAGTGAGCTTCCTGAGGGCAGAAAAAGCTTCTCATTCATTTTATCCCAGTATCTGGTACATGGCGGATAATCAATAAATATCTGAGAGATAAAAGGGAAAAAAGACACCAGTTGACACAATCTATTCCCTCAGATGACAATGAAACACAGTTTGCAGGTTAATCTCTCATCCAAGGAACATTAGATACAGTCTGTCTTCAATCACCTTATAATACAGAATGGAAAAGAAGGTAAATGGGAAGAAAGTGGCCTAGATTTTAAATGGTGTCAGTCATTTGTGAGCTCTGTTCATCCACTCATCTGACAGAAGCCTCCATTCCTCCTGACCTCTAAACCCTTCCTCCACAGCCCCTAAAATCCTTGCGGCAACATAAGCAAAGTGCTCTCTTCCCTTCCTCCTGCCCTCAAACACCCCCTGCAGCTCTGAGACCTCCACCAGAGCTCTCCTACAGCAGCCTCTTCAACTCTCCAAGAAGACAGTGTTTCCTTCTACACTCCTTGATCTGCTCGCATCTTCCCGGGACCCCCAACTCAACTAAAGAAAAATCTAAATTTTCATATCATCTGGTTTCCCTCTCTGACTCATTGCCTATGTAAGGACAAATAAAAATTAAAAATCAGAGGCTTAATTCTCTTGGTTAAAAATAAGGGAAGAGTTGTATGTCAAATGTAATTTAAAATTTAAAAAAAAAAAACATTTTAAAAAATTGTAAGGGAAGAGATTCTTCCCCCTTTCTTTACTTTAAAGCATTTACTTTAGAAAACTTGTAATAATAAGTACTTTCTCCACTCTTTGAAATGTGTGTGTGTGTGTGTATACATATATATGTGTGTATATGTGAAAATATATATATCTTTTTGAAACTAGATAAGCCTCTTTTGGGCTTTATGGCCCAAGAATGTCTTTCCCAAGGACCTGAGAGTCATTTCTTTGAAATGTAAACATCAAGGGAGATAGCTCCTGTTCTCCCAATTTCTACAGGAGGGTAGGAGCCTAACTTAAATGGATACCTTCCTCCAAGTTGCAAAACTACCTCCTATCACTAAGATATGAGATGTTTGTTTTTCCTCTGAATGAGCCAATTAGCTAACACAAATGGTCTCCTCAATTATCAGGTAATCTAGGATGAACTATATGTGAAAAATGGTGCCATTAAGTCCTCTTCCTTGAGGACTATATGAAAAGGTGACATTTCCTTCTGTCTGCAATCTCCTAGCAAATTGTCTATGATACATATCACATTCTTTTCATATCACATACATATTCAATAACAAAACTCTTCTTTCTCTACAATCTTTGCAGAGAGGATTACTGGGTCGGGAAAGCATTTTGCTTTTAGTTATAGTTCTCCAGCACCTATTACTCTTCCTCTTGTTCCTTTCCCCTTCCAGAAAGAAACCTTTACAGTGCCCATCCACTCTGTCTAGAACATTCCTCACCACTTACCCCCCATCTCTGCATGGCCCATTCACTCCCCAATTTGGTCTCTGCTCAAAAGTCACATTACCAGAGAAGTCTTTCCTGACCACCCTGTATCATATAATGCCCCTCAATCATCACCTCCTCTTCTCATCTGGCTTTATTCATTCTCATAGCACTTATCATTGCCTGGCATGTAATTATTTGTTTGTTCCTTCATTATTTATCTCCCTAATTCCAGTAAAATCTCTACAAAAGTAGACTCTTCCTGTTTCATTCACTTCTTATATATCCAGAGCCTAAAACGAGTCTGGCACAAAAACTATATATATCAGTTAAGTGAATAAATGAAAGATAATTATTAATTACACAAAGTAAGAGGTTCAAATAAAGTGTTATTAGAATGAACCACCTAACTTTGCAGAAAATACAACTCTGTATAGTTAGAGATATAAAAGAGCTAAGCTTTTAGCTACAGAAATACCTGAGTAAGAATTTATTATAGCTCAGTGCCTCTTGTCACCTCTGCTCTGAAAATATGTACAAACTTGTAATTGGTGGCAGAACTGTCATCGATGCACTAATCAAATAATCAAAGGATTGGAAAAAGGAAATGATCTTTTATAATGAAAACTAAATTTAAATATATGAGTAATTGTCCTTATATTAAAAAAAAATGTTCCTGGGTATAAAGACAAAGAAACGATGAGGAATTTTGTCATTTATAGGTTTATGCAACTCCAATCAGAATCTCAATGTAAATTTGTTTAGAAAGTACTAAAATAATTCATCTGAAAAATTAAACAGGTAAGATAATTCTTTTAAAAAAGACATTAAGCATTCTAAAACTATAATAATAAAATGAAGAAATACTGATATAAAAGTGAATTATTAAAACAAGATAGCTATCTTAAAATTGAACAAATTTAAGATATATTTTTTCAATGAAGAATGAGAAAATTGATTGTTTAATAAATGATTTTGTAATAACAGATTATAGTTAGAGAGAAAATAATTTGAGCACACTAAAAGAAATCTATGTGAGTTAAAGAGTTAAAGACTGAATCATATAAAACTTGAAGAAAAAATGACTTTATTATAGATATAGAGGAGGTGGCCTTGCTAAGCTTAGAAAAATAGAAATAAAAGGAAAAGAAAGATGTGACATTAAAAACCTAAAGTAAAAAGCAATTTTGGGCAAAAGTTTTTGCAGTAAATATGACAGATCTAGTTTAATATATTGACTATATAAAGAAATCAAATAAGCAGATAAGAAAAACACTAAAATCTCAAAAGACAAATGAACAAAGGTCAATTCATGAAAACAGACAATTCATGAAAGAGAAATAAATCTAGCAAAAAAAACATGTGGAGTAGGTTCTGGTGCTTATCCTACATTGTGCTTCTCTATGCGGTCCACCAAACTCTTGGTGCCGCACTTCCTGACAGCCAGTAATTGGCCTCCATTTTGCACTTCAATTCTGCCCTTGCTTTTCAAGTAGAATTTGATGTTTCATTGCTTCTTTTTCTGTTCCATCCCACACATAATCTCAGGTCTCAGCTTTACTACGCCTTTCAAGAAGGGTCAAGAAAACTATAAGAAATCTCTACTTTTCCCTACTTTATATATTGTCATTTTACTAATTCGGTGCTGCTGTAAAGGCCTATACTTAATTCTTCATTGTTTTTACTTTTATGTATAATACCCAAACAGGTGAAGGAATCACATACATAATGCACAATGATCCCTGTTATGATGTTACAAATACATAGTTAGGGCTCAGTATTTAGTAAGAAAGAAAAAGAAAGGTGAGAGGGAGGGAGAGAGGAAGGGAAGGAAACACCCTCTGCAACACTTCAATTTAAAGTATTCAAAGCAGCTGTGAACTTCAAGGTATCATTCTACTAGGTACTATAGAGTTTGGGGGACTTGAAATCTTTTCAAGAACATTATGAAAAATTATTATTGATATTAAAATATAAAAATAAAATTTAAATAAAATTAATCATTAATTGTCCACAAACATATTACACTGATTCAATTAACTTTAAATTGTAGTATTAAAAACAAGTAATTATATTCAAAAAGTTTGTATATTAGATGATCTTACTACAAAAGAATTATAAAAGCTACCTAATGATGGCAAAAAAATCACAGCCACACATAAATTAAAGAATATAATTTCAAAGCACATTTATAAAAAATATTTCCAAATTTTTCTATATCAAAAACTATATTTAATGTTGGATTGAGAATACATTTAATATATTTTCTATGATGTGACTGAAGTCTCTAAAAAATAAAAGTGCTTAAGACTGCAAAGGTCTTGAATGATCTAGTGCATAGATTGAAAATTCAGACATGTCCAGGAGGTGAGGAGGGTTCAATTTGTTTAACGGAACTCACCTTGAAGAAAGGGATAACAGGTACACAAGTCTGATGCACAGATAACAGGTTATAATTGAAGGGATTTTGATATGTGCTGTTAAGATTACCTACCCTCAGACTCACCTAAAACCTGGGATTGGGAGAAGACTGCAACAAAATAGCAAATTAAAGCAATAATAATAATGTAACCATATCAGTGAAATCTCTAAAAGGACCTGTGAATACAACCTGGCACAAGTAGTGGAGGAGAGTGTTGGCCACACTTCAACATGTGGCTGTCAGTGTTACTTTGACATTTACCCTGTGGAGGATGAGTGAGGTCATGTTACCAGATCAAAAAGGAGGCAGCCACTGATACAGGAGCACTAGGGTCTGGGCACAAGGCCAGCTGCTTTCATTGCTTACGAGCCTGTGAGCTGGGGCCATGCAGCCAGTTACCAGCTGGAGGGAAAAGAGTGACGATATGATGATGTTAACTCACAAACACATGTGAAAAGTATGTGAAAGTCTCACAATTCAGGAATAGTTGCACAAAAACATTTTGACGACGATGATGATGATGACAATGACGACAACGACAACAATGATAATGACAATAATGATGACTCTATTATACCCTTTGGTGAGGCATGAAGAAACACAGGTTGAATGAGAAACTCCATCAGATACACAGAAATTTTTGACTATGTATTGCAGAATAGATGGTGTGAATCGAATAATCAAGTTTCCATGTTATTTCTGAAAGAATAAGGTACTCGGTTTGTGGAAGACTTTTCAATGTTTATCTTTTACTTTTGTCCTTATCAGGATTGTTGTTTCAAACTCATAGTAAAATATTAGATATAGATTGACAAGGACACCACAAGGTATTTTCAGCATGGAAAACAATCTTCACTTTCCCAGATTCTAAGTTTGTCACACCAAGTGATGTATCCATTTGAAAAAGAAAAGAAAAGAAGGCAATTACTTCAGAATGAGACTTCTTTAATGAATGCAGAACAGTTTGCTGTAAGCAAAAATGTACAGAAAGGAGAAGGAACAAATCTGCAAGATTCCAACGCCTTGTTGTGATAAATGTACCATGACTGTCAAAACAAGCTTGTAAACAGTATTGTGTGAAGTTCTTTTAGCTAATTTTGAATTTGAATGTTTTAAGTTCAATTTCCTAAGTGCAAAAGTGATCAATCCTAGAATAATGTGACATTGTGTCTTGGCAATGTGGATAGAAACCATCACAGCCATGTGTATACTCTAAAACAACTGACACTGCTATTTTCTTTATTTTATTTTTTTTATTTCTCTGAAGCCACATACATACAGAATAAGATTTCCCTCTGTATGTAAATAAAAATAAAATATACATTGCATATGCAATAACATCATATGAAATTTACAGAGAAAAATGTTTCTATTTCTTTATCAGGTAGAATCACTATGTTAAAGATGAGTGGACTCTCTCGAGACTCTCTTTTAAACTGCCTCTCCTTTAATTTTAGGTGCATAAATAATATTGAATATTTTAGACTTGATCCAAAAGATTTTAAAAGATGTTACAGATGCTTTCAATAGACAGCAGGTGGATCAGAATTCTCTTGGCTATTTAAAAAATATAAATGTGAATTTAATTCACAACTCAGCCTATGTTGCCTCCATGATGATAAAAATGCTGAAAACAAGTTACAAGGGATAAATTTCTCTGATTCTGTTAGAATGTTCAGGCCAAAGTCAAAAAGAAAGGTAGAACTAAATAATCTATTTTTTCCCACATGAACAACTCTACTTCAAAACAATGGGATACTGATTCACAGTACAAATTTCCAAGTAAAATAAAAATGAAGCATTGTTGTATAATGGGAAGAATATTGGCCTTACAGTCAAAAGGCTTACATTTCAATTCACCATTCTTGCTAGCTGATAACCTGTGTCAATTCTCTGGTGTGCCTTATTAAATAAGAAGTGAATTAGATCATTTCTAAAGATGGTCAACTCTAACATTTGATGATTCTATGAATCTCTAAAAATGGAATCAATGTACAAGAAAAGGAGCCAAACAAAAGAAAGTAAAAATGTATTAAGGAAAATGAAATAACTAAAAGAGACCTGTGTACAATTTACATTGAAAAGACAAAACCTTTTGTACCTCTATAATCTCATAAATAAAATATAATCCAATATGCTCTGTATAAAACAGAACTCGTAGAATGGCAAAATAAGGGTAACCCCCAAACTAAATACTTTATTCTATTATACATATAAGGAATTTCAGAGTGATTTAATTTAGAGTGATATTTCCAATCTTGTGAAATAGGACAAAATTATTTTTAAATTATTGCATCCAATATTTAAGAGGGAATTTCTCCTTCATGAAACAGTAAAAAGTGTTTTTGAAGGAATTTGTAAAACTATCCTCAAGACAATCATATTATGCTTCATACTATATTGCATGACATCAATTTTAACACTCTTTTTTTTTCACATTTTCATGCTTCCCAGATTAGGAAATGTTTTCCAAGTGATAACATTTTAAATACAATGAAATATGGCAGTTTTTTATATGCATGGCTTATCTGCTCTAGGAGATTGTATTTGAAAAGGGAAAAAGAATAGAACGATAGAAGAAATCAGAATCAAGCCATGATAAACACATGGGGAGAAAGAGAATTTTCCTTACAAAATTCCAACTAATTTACAGACACTCCTACATGAGGAGAAGCTAAACTCCCACCTACCTGCATCTATGAATCTAACTCCTGAGTGTAGACTCTATCAGTGACTTGTTTTCAAAAAGTAGAGTAAAGGAAGATGGGGGAAATGGACAGGGAGGAAGTAACTTTACAAAGGAAAACCCAGGCAAAAGACACCTTAGCAGGTAACTAGATTAACTTCATCAGTGATAAGACACGCTGATAGCATGAATGCTTGATATAATGTGATGAATTCACCTCTTTGGTACTCTGCAAAACCCATAACCCCAGCCTAACCATTAGAAAAATACCAGACAAATCCCAGTTAAGAGACATTCTACAAAATATCTGACCAGCACTCCTAGAAACTGTCAAGGTCATTAAAAACAACATAAGTCTAAAAGACTTTCACAGAGCAGAGAAGAATAAGAAGATATGATGACTAAATGTCATATGGTATCCTGGATTGGATCCTGGGAAAGAAAAAAAAGACACTAAAGGAAAAACTAAGGAAAAATCTCAATAAAGTGTCAAGTTTAGTTAATAATAATGTATAAATGTTGTCTTCTAAGTCACGACAAACGTAGTACAGTAACATAAGATGCTACAGTGGGAGAAACTGGAAGAAAAGCATAGGAGAACTCTCTGTACTTTGTTTTATGACTTTTCTGTAAACCTAAAACTATTCTAAAATTAAACTTTTATTTTAAGAAATCAAGCCACACATAATTTCATACATATATTCTACAATAAATTGACCCTATGGATTAAAAACAAACACAGAATTCCCTCCTAAACAATTCCAGGTTTCAGAAAAATAATCAAATTAAAAAGTGTAAAAGTACAGGAAAATAAAATGTACCAAGATTGAGTTTCTTATTTCATTCTTACTGAGGGTACAATTTTTCATTTGTGAAAAACCTGAAGCATATTTTAGCTCATTTAATAAAAAGTAACCATCAAAATAGTCAAATTCTCAACTGTCATGTACTCTTATGGGTAGTAATATTTCTGGAATAATGAACCTTGTCCTTCCTTTTTCTAATAACCCATCATAACTCTGAATGTCTCGGGTTTTCAGGAAAGACCTATGGGAAAATGTATAAAATAAGTCATTAAACTTGGACTTGAACTGCTATAGAGTTCATAAAATGAATAGAACTAGGCTGATTTATTTGAGCCATCCCATTTTTTTGCTCAAGAGACAAGGCCAAAACCACTTTTTAGGGTTCAAATGGTAATTTAGTTTATCTGTATGAAAGTCAACAGCATAGTTAACAATTGCTATGTAGTCTAATTCACTAATAGACTATAAATATTATCAGGCCCCAGCCTATAATCAAATTGTGTTTTAAACTGCTGTCATATCTGTTATGAGTAATTAATAATACATGTTCCCAATGCCAATACTCTTATAAAGAATTGTTGAATTTATAGTCTAGCTTAGAAAAACTTTTTTAACCCACAAAGTAAAAAACATAAAGCTGAATGTAACCAGAGCTGGGCTGAGGGTTCTGTTTTTCATGCCCTGAAAATAGATAGTGATCCAACTGTCTTTATAGAAAGAGAGAAAAAAATGTGTATACCCTGGGTTATTCCCCTACTCAGACTTCATCTTATGTTTTCTGTGAATGGAAAGTAAGCATCCAGGACAAGACAGTTTCAGAAAATGGGAAGAAGTAGAAAGGGAGGTTACAATGGACAAAAAGGAATAGCAGCTAATATAAGAAAGGCCCTGGGAACAAATTTTTTTTCCTGATTTTCAGCAGCACTGGGATTTCCAAAAGTTAGAACTGGGGGCATTTCCAGGCTCTAGATGGAAACTACTCCACTGCTAGAGCCAAGATGTGGTCAGGAATAAATGAAGATGCTTGTTTGGAGCAACCAAGAAAGTCAATCAACTAGGAAAAGACACTAGAGTGGCCCATTAAGACAGGAAGGAAAGTCCTGAGCCAGGAACCTGCCAAGAACATCTGAGAGATTCCAGGTAACAGTTTAAAGCAACACATCAAACAGAATGTAGGCTTTGAAAATAAACTGATCTGAATTTGAATTCTCTGCCTTTCACTAGCCCTGTGAGCATGAGAATCTTACTTAACTGCTCTAAATCTCAGTTTTTATTTATAAAATTAGAATAAAATACTAATCTGTATTAGTTTTATACTGGTGTTATAACAAACTACAACAAACTTGGGGCTTAAAACAATACATTTCTGGGGGTAAGAAGTTCAAAACTGGTCTCACCAGGCTAAAAGCAAGATGTCAGCAGGATTGCATTCCTTCTGGAGGCTTTAAGAGAAAATTTGTTTCCTTGCCTTTTTCAGCTTTTAGAGGCCAACCCACATTCCTTGGCTCATGACTCCATTCCTCTATCTTTAAAGCCAGCAACATCCAGCCAAATCCTCCTCATGCTACCATTTCTCTGTTTTTCTCTCTCTTCTGCATCCCTTTTCCACTTTTAAGAACCCTTATAGTTACATTAGGCCAACCAGATAATCCAGAATAATCTCCATGTCTTAAAGTCAGCTGATTAGCAATCTTAATTCCTTCAGCAACTTTAATTTCCCCCTTTGCCTTATAACCCAACATATTCATAGGTTATAGGAATTAGGACATAGACATCTTTGGGGAACTATTGTTCTGCTTCCACACCATTGCATAAAATAGTTGTGCCAATTACATGCAATAATGTAAAGTGACTGGTATGTAATTGATTTCCCAGCCTCCCTAGGCTTCTTTCCCATTTACCATCAAAGTTTTCCCTCTAATAAATCTCTTGCATGTATGTGGCATCTGCTTCTTGGATGATCTGATTAAACCAACTGCATCAACTCTAATAGAGCATCCATATTGTCAAGAATCACAATGTTAGATAAGAAATCTTCTACTTCATCACTTTGTGTTACAAGACCAGAATGAAGGTAGCTTGCCCAAGATCTATGGTCAGTAGGCAGTATAGCTAATGCAAAAATAGCAATGGTAACCTTAGGGTTATTTTATGCTGCCTGTGGGATTCTGGGGCAAGAGGCAAGCTCTTTTACTGATATAGGAAGTAGGGTTCCAATATGCAATTTCCAGAAGTAAATAAGAAGGTTCGAATAGTAAAGACTCTCAACGGAGTGGAGGAAAGAAGTCCTCTTGTGGAAGAGGATGGTTAGGAGGTTATGACTACTTAGTGGTAAAATTTACTGTGAAACCTTCAGTAGGAATTGCAGAACCTGCATTAACCATCACGCTTATCTGTTCACAAGTGTGGAATTGCTTGTGCTATACCCTAAGATATAAGGAAAATCTTTTCAAGGAAACATTTCTAAGGGAAATGTAAGAAGAAAACTTATTCAGAGCTCTACCTAGGAATTCAGGCTTCTGGGAACACCCAATGCTATTCATACCCCAGACCAGAGTCCTTCTACATCTCCAAGAACATGGATTCTTTCTCATTTTTCCTCTAACAACACTTTATTTTTTCCATTTTCTGAGAAATGGTGAAAGAAGGGATGTACACACCATGGCAATAGCATCAAACAACAGTTTTAAGGAGGAAATGCCTAAAACAGATCAAATTTATAAAAGGGTGCCACTGTTAAATATGTGACTATTAAGCACTATGTCTATTTTAATCATATATTCAATATTTAATATATATCTATGATAGTGCTATCACTAGTAACTCACTACCATTGTAGTACACTGATTATTTTTACCCAAATAATAGAGTCCTTTCCCCTAAATTTTTATAAGTCTGGAAGAAATTGTAAGTGATGGAACTTCCCATGTAATCAGGAATTGCAAGAACATGTAGATACGAGACTGATGTAGTCACCTTGTATCTGAATCTCAGGCTTTGCAGCAGTGGAGGGTTGGGGGTAGGATAATATCAGTGTCTAATTTCTGCCCATATGGTCAGCCACCATTAGAAGCTTTTGCAGAAAAGTGAATATATGAAAATCAATTTGAGCTTCTCTTTCAAATAGGTCGTTTTCATCTTTTCAAGCCAAGGCACTGCATTTTTTCTTTGATGAATGTTTCATAAGTCTCTATTTTCTCTCTTGCACCTCTATTAGAAATGAATAAGATTTAGAATTAATGACTGGCTGGGACATGTTCTCAAAACTAGATTCACTACCTCAGATCATAAACTGTACATGTCTCATGTTTGTGGAGCAAAAGCAAAATGTCTTCATCATCTTTTAAAATTACTATGTAAGTAAATTACTCCTTTGACATATACCAAAAGATTATCTTTTTACCTGCTGGCAAAGTAAAATGTCTTAACTTTTCCTTTGCCTTACAAAGATTTAACTCTACAGCATGTTACCCCCATCTTTGAATCTGAAGACTACATTCCAACTAAGCGTGCTCTAAAATCAAAGGGTCTCACATTTTCCTTCTCTCTCCTGAAATACTGTACATCAGCTTTCATTTTCCTGACTCTCTTTACCTAACCTCACATTCTTGCCATGTATCATAAATGTTTTCTCTGTCTTTGCAAACATTTTCATAATTACCTAATCCTGCCCCAAAAGTAAGATTAAAGTATATGAGTGTTCTTGGAAGGCTAATGATGCAATCAGTTCTCCTTCATATCAATATTCTTTAAATAAGCATTTAACACTTGTTTATATACTTAACACTGCCTAGGAGACAGGCAAAGAATGAAGGCTACTTTCTCATAGTTTTGTTTTTATCTCACTGGTGAGTTAGAGGTAAATTTGAGCTTTAACTTCTGGACATAGAGCACTGGTTGGACCTGAACTCAAATGAATTGATGTTATTCCAAGGACATAGTCCATGGAAGGGAAACACACACACACACACACACACACACACACACACACACACACACACAGTGGTGCAAGTGACTAATACTAGTAATATGTCAAGTGTATAAATGGTAGCACATTGTTTAAATTTGCCCAACAGATTTTTGGTAGTTGATAACTTTCCTTTTCTATCTAACTCAAAAAGGGACTCAATCTAATTAATAGAAATTACTTGAGAAGTTTTCAAGACATATAGATTATTATTGCGAAGGCAAACAAAATAAATAAGGTAGAGTACTTACTTTTTCATTTTTATTACTTTCCTTTCTAGGATAATAATGTGTTTTAAGATCTTTTTTCACTTATTTTTGCTGCTGAGGGTCTTGAGAGTTCTTTTGGCATCTTTTTTGATTATAGAGTGCAGAAAAAAAGCTTTTTTAAAAAATATATAAAAGGCCATTTATTTTTTCAACACAAATTTCATTATGGAAGTAATATTAATCACAGCAGAAGATACCAATCAAGTAGTAGCACAGGAAAAATAAAAATATATTGTGTCCAGGTTAGAAGATCTTTGAGAAAAGACAACTCAAAATCTCCCAATACTACACAGTAAATTACTAAGGTAATAATGTTCTATCATGTGAATATCCATTCCTATTGTACTTCATATGATTTGTGAGTTGGTGGTGTGTGAAGCTGGCATTGAAAGCAAGATCAGTAAGCAATTTAGATGAAACATGCTGAATTTACAGAATTTACACCACTTGGATACTAAAAATTGTCAGGCATTCCGTCTCACTAAAAGTTATTGGAGAAAGAGGCAAGTTCTTCCTAAAACAGCAATTCTCAAGCTATGGTCTAGGAACAAGCACTTTTCTGAACATTTGGCTTGGCAGAATAGAATGAAAATACTACAGAGGGAAATATCCCAAGAGGATGTTGCAAGAACATTGATATATTAGATAATTTCTCTCTTTCAGTGAGTCCTCAAAGTTGGACATTTGGAGAACCACTGATGATAAAAATTATATTCCAAGACCTTAGAAAGAGTCCCCAAGTATCTGCCTTATGTTCCTATCAATATCAATAATACTCCTCAAAACCCACCATTCCTGACAGACTTATCATGTAGCCTATGAACAATGGTAGGATAAAGAAAAATGGAAAATTGTCAATGTGGTACACGATCTATATTTTTCAATTAAACATTTAGTTATATGGCCACAGTTAAGATAGCCTCACTCTTTGCAGTTTTCTGAATCACCAAAAATGCATAAATACAGAAGCAAAAAAAGTTTACACAGAATGATTACAAAAGGGGCACTGAAGATTACTTCAAATTTCAAAAGAGGAAAAAAATCATTAAACAATTTGTTTCCCATTCTTTATTCTTCACTGAACTCTATTCAGTGCAAGTCTTGCCTAGTTAGTAAACCTCTAGGCAATATGTTATGAATTTAATATTCATATCACTGAGTATTCTGTCTTAAAACATCATACATATTCCTTTAAAACATCCAGCAACACAAGCAACATGACAAGTTAAGTGATGGCTAGTCAGAAAGAGAAGCTCTAGCTAACCTTTCATTATTTTCCCATATAAGAAATATGAGTTCGCAGAAAAAGAAGCCTGCCTGGGTGGCACACTGAGGCGAGCCATGTCATCAACCAGCCTTCAAAAAACAATTGATCCTGTTTATAATCCCACAACTTTGCAGAGAATAAAACAATAACTGTGTAACTTTCTTGCAATTAAGAGAAGTTCAAAACAGTTCAGATTCAAGGCACCACGTCCTTCTGTGAGCAACTGCAAAGAGCAGTGAGGTCAGTACTAGCTCTATAACAGATTTGGTATTGGATCAAATATACCCAGGCTATTTTGACCACTGCTACTGCTTGACCCTGTGATGGATACATTCTTCTGGGACCTGGCATCCACTGTCACCCTCTTCCATCCCTTATCGCAGGAACTGCAAGCTAAAAACCATACTTTCCCAAATACTAGTCAATAAGAGTATGCTATATGCAAACAGGATCAGCCAATGAAATGCATTCTTGAGAGATTCAGAAAGCAAGAAAAGAAATAGAGGCAATCTTCTCACTGTTTTGGACTAGCAAGGAAAGTTGGTGGGTCATGCTTTCAGCAGCCAGATGCCTCATCATGTTTCTAGTCACCTGTTTTGTGGATGTGAAAGGAAGCTGTTGTAATATAGTGCTAGTAACAGCTTCCTGACCTCTGGATCTCAGTTTCATGATATCTATAGCACAGAGGTAGCCCCTCTGGCTTCCAGTGCCCTAGCCACTCCAGCAGATATTGTAAACATACAATTTTCTGAGTTCTCTTGATTCCTAATGAAAGTACCTACAGTGGTTGCTATTTCCTGTACTGAACCCTGATTGACAGATGCTTCCTCTAGCTCTACTTTTTCAATAGGAGGTACTGTAAATCAATATTACTCCTCAATATTCAGGTAATTAATATCCTCAGTTAACTATCACACACTCCCCGAATCTTTTACATTAAACACACTCAAACTGATCTAAATTCATAAGTATTTTTTCATATTATTCAAAGGCACGTCATTCAACCAAAATGAAAGGAGAATGACACCACAAATTTGCATACTTCCTGTCTTCAAGAGAAGGTATAAGGAAGCAGAAATTTTATTCTTTTATACAAAATCTCCAGGTAAGATTTTAATTAGCTCAGCTTCAATCAAGCTTCTGATATGCATCCCTGGACCAATATATTGTGGCTAGAATGAACCTCATACAACAAAAAGAAGGCCGCTAGAAACCAGCTCTACAGCAATGGGTGGAGGGAAGGGGTGATGCTCTGAGAAAGCGAGATGGACCAATATTCTAATAGATTTTCACTATATATGTATTCAAATCCTAGATCTCGCGATTCCCAGCTGTTGGTCTAGGGCTTGTTATGTAATATCACTAACACACAGTTTACTTTTCTATCAGAAAAAGATCATTTAAAACTTATTCATGTCACAGGATTTTTGTGAGGATTACATTAACACAACCAAAGAAATCAGAACAGTATCCAATATATCATAAGCACTTAATAAATATTAGGGGTTTTGTTTGTTCTTATTATTGTCATGATGCTTCATCTAACTGGGAGCATTGACTATCAAGTTGCTTGGCAAAAGAAACCAAAATTTACCCTTGATTGAATTTGCTTCAAGTCTAGACCATGTACCTGACAGCCAGCTAAGAAAACTGACTACACAAACTCATATCAGGTTATAATCTTATCACTTTTCTAAATGAATTTAAATGATACAAAGGTAAAAGGAATCCAATGATTATAGTCATATCCTCTAAGGAAGAAGGCAATGCACATTCATTTCAAGATATGTGTTCAATTTAATACATAAAAGATCTGGTTTTTCTGGAACTTGCTACAAACCAGCATGTGCAGTTAGCAATGAAGTTTACTGAGTTGATTTATCTCAAATTATCTAATAATTCCAGGAGTCAGAAAACTTTTTTTTTTTTTACCTATAATCAATAATCTTCATCTGTGTCATTGAACATTCATCCTTGAATACGGTTCAAATGTCAGCGATTAATCATTTACTTATTTATTTTTAATTAAAATTGTTGGGGTGATATTGGTTAATAAAATCTACAGGTTTCAAGTGTACAATTCAATAATACATCACATGTATATTATATTGTGTGTTCGCTACCCAAAGTTAAATTTCCTTTCATCACCATATATTTGACCCCTTTTACCCCTATTACCTCCTCACTCCCAGAAAACTTTTCCTGTAAAAAACAGGAAGGTAAATATGCTAGGCTTTGTGGGCCCTACAATCTCTCTTATAAATACTCAACTCTGCATTGAAACACAAAAAGAACCATAGACAATGCATTTTTAAACTAAGTATGGCTGTTGTGCTTACAAAAACAAACAACCTAGATTGGACCCACAGGCTATATAGATTGACAATCTCTGGTCTATATATAAAAATACCTGTGTTGGGGGTAGGGATTCCAAGGAGCTATAGTAGTGAGTAGCGGTTCACTTTTCAAGGGAGTCACATTTCTAGAAATTTGTTCATATCATCTAGTATTTATATTTATTCTCATAAGTCTATCTATAATAACCTCTCAAACTTTAGTGTCTTAAGGAGCTGTAGCAATATACCCCTAATTGCTGATACTGTAATGTTTTTCTACTACAAGCATTTCAAGTAATAAATTTTTCTCTAAGGATGCTTTTAAGAAATATGTAAATAAATAAAATAATAGTAAATGTGGCTTATAAATCTTGAAAATGTATTAAATTTTGTTACTCATACTTTGACTCTGCCTGGGTATGAACACATCTCCAATGAAAATGACACTATAAACAGTGACTTTTGAAGGCTTCACCAGTCCTGCCCTCCCTCCCAAAATCCTTCAGCCCCTGTTCATGCTCCTCAGTTATGCTTCTATGATGCTTCTATGATTCCATAGGTGTATCTCTGAAACAACCTTCCTCTAGTCCCCTTCAGTTCATCTTCCATATCTCCAACAGATGAATCTTTCTAAAATACGGTATTGTGTATGCCACTTCACTGCTCAAAATCCTTCTAGTGCTTTCAGTCACCCCTAATAAAACATGAAGACTTGATCTTGTCATTAAAACCATTCTATAATATGGCTCCAACTGATTTTCCCATTTTATATCTCTCTTGTCTTCCACAGAAATCATCTCAGAAACTGATCTACTCAGTCTTGCACTTGTATATTTATTTCTTTATTCTTTCACTTATGCTTCACTACTAGAGAAGTCTTTTCTTCCCCATCCTATTCCCCAAGTTCTAAGTTCAGAGAACAAAAAAATTAACTCCCAAATGAAAAGTTCCTTGATCCCTCTATCACTAATTTTTTCTCCTGTGACTCTGAAAATAAAAGTTATTGTTTATGTCACTTCTACAGCCCCTATCATATACTATTTATTTATGTAATTTGTGTTGTTGTAGTTGCTGCTTCTGGTGCTACTGCTGTTGTATTGAAGCAGTAGACAGTGTGTTTCTTGAAAGTAGGGCTTAATCTTAGACCTCTTTGAAATGTCCGGCAGACCTTTTAGGATACTTTGTACATACACTAATGATAGAGTTCATTGAAGCTAAAGGACAGGAAGACATCTGGGTAGATCTTTTTGCAGTGTCTTTAGCAAACTGTGGGCCGTTTAAAAGAAAAAGGTTTCAAATGATTCTGTGAAGAAAAGGAAGGGTGCTTTGTCCCCAAGAAAGAACTCTGGGGAATGATTATGCAAGATACGCAAAACTCTGAACTTTTGTTTCTCTTTTACTTAAGGCTCTCTATGTAAATCATTTCCATCATCTCTATCAAAAATTCAAAAAAAAAAGAAAAAAGAAAGAAAGAAAGAAAAAAGAAAGTGCAGATCGTTCAGGATTGTTCCTTCTTAGAAGCTTGGGGAGGAGGGGATTTTGATGGAGACAAAATTGTAATAAGTGCCTAAAAGATTTTTAATGTCTTGTAAATGCAACTGCCTGTGTTTTTGCTGTCTCTCAGAACCACGAGTAGGTAATTGGAAGTTAGACTTGGCTTCTGTTGGGTGCCATAGAACATTTAGTTTCAAACTAGAAAGATCCAATGACATTTTGCATCATTTTAAATAATAATGCCTTATGTATGTGGTATCATTATAAACAGTAACTTCTGATATTTTAAAAGGGCTGCATTCTATTTAGAAAAGAATCCTTCTCACATAGAATTTAACTTTTGTAAAGCAGCTATATTACTCTCATTCTTCAGCCTAAAAAGATAACCACTTTTCAGCTTTAATAACTCAACATACAAGAGTGCCAGCTATAATACTCTCATGCAATAAAATGATGGTTTCAAAGCTGTCCTCCCTCACTATTTCACAGTAAGAGTTTGTATTCTAGATCACAGATAAGGAAAGAAAAGTAAAGGAGGAGAAAAGAATGAGACTACAACCAAGTTGTTCTAATAAAGTTTTTACCCTAAGATATAAATATCAGCTCAGGTTTTGCTTAATTTATACATCAATTTATGATTCCTGTTGTTAAAACAAACAAATTAATAAATAAATGTTTTAAGTAAATAGCACATTTTAGAATGGCTCTGTAACCTCAGGGAAACATTTACAATAAAACAATTGCCCTTGATACTATTGTACACTCTTGCTCCCAGCTTTGGTTATAACTCATACGGTGTCATTCTCAGGGGAAAGAACTGCCTATCAGGAAAAAAAAAACAGGTAAATAAAATGCATAGGAGACTATGGAATTTTCTTTTTATTTGCAGAAGGTGAAAAACAGCCTTTCTATTGTGCATACACAAAAATTAATAATAACCACATGGAAATCAAGCATTTAGTTACTTTTTTTGCCTACATCAAAAGGCTCTGCCATTTACCCTGTCGACTGAGAACAACTCCTTTCCTCCCAAAGTCATAGCTTTGCTTCAATTTGATATTATTTTCACCTATATAGTCTTATTTCTATAGGTTTTATGCAGGTTTGTTGCCTACCTGTCAGGTTACTTTTCACATTATCATTTTAGTTTGCACCTAAAGTCTTGTATATGCTTCCAAAGAAGAATCACAAATTATTTTGAAGTTAATCGCACACAATTATCAAATGTTCCTTGGATCAAAAGACATACTAATATGAACCACAATTTGTTTCTGCCAAAATACATTTTCTATTCTCATCAGTGCTGTGCTGTTTTTTCTAAGTACATGAGATGCCTTATTAATGGTATTTCATAGAAGAAATATGTCCAAATTCCTTTCCAAAATGTAAGCAATTTAAATATGCTCAAAGTTCTTCCACAGAATAATGAAACAGTTAGAAAACAATACAACAAAAGTTTTTTTGTGAGATTAACCCAGCAATAGCTTCATATATTCAGTCATAATCAAATATAATGGTACAGTATAAATATTATAGTATAACCAATTGTTTTCTCCTCTTACTATTTAATTATAATTGTCCCATTCTGGAAAAGCTTTGATGCTGCCATTGCTTTTAGGATAATCAGTTATGCAAAGGCAAAAACTAGGATATATTTTTCTCACTAGGAAGAATTTCAAATTTGGCAGTACATTCACACATGAACAAAGCCAAGAAGATGGCAAGAGTAAAATATGAGTTTATCTATCTCCAAATAGGACAAAATTTACTTAAGAGGAAATGAGGGTGGAGAAATATCACAAACTTTGAGATATAAATCAGTGTTTGAAAATCTAAATATTGTCTGTCAGTAGCCAGTACATGCACATAAAATTGTTTCTGAAGTATAATAAGTAGTTCTTGTCTCCCTAGATTGTTATCACTTTCCTGCTGGTATCTTAGTATAACTTAAATATCTGACTTTAATGTACAAGCACTTTAAATGATCTTAGTTATATTACAGCGAAAATCCACAGTAAAAGATAATAGTCAATGGGTGCTCCCTAATTTTCAATGTGAAATGATAAGGGAAGTAGACAGGAAAGCAAAAGCCATACTGAACAAAAAGAAAAATGCTGAACTGGAGCCAAATCTCACAGCAACAAGATTTCACATTTAAAAATTTCAGAGGGAAAAGTTACCATAATTGTGAACAGTCTGCAGCCTACTTCAGCTTTTTGACTACACATTATTCTCCTGATCAACCAAACACCAACAGACTCTAACATCTTCTTTCCATACCCAACAACTGTACTACATATGATATATCATGATATCAGTCCTGTACACGTTTGAATGATCTTAGTCCTTCACAATTTTCCCTACTTTTTGACTTTGTTCTCAGACTTTCATACTGTTTGAATATTGCTTTTTGAAATTCCTTTGTTACGTACTTCCCATGCATCTTTTCTCTCAGCTCTTACACCTAAAATAACCATCTGATTCCCATTTATTGAATTTTCTAAACAATCCTTTTAACATTTTATGGAACATGTTTTTAAAAACATGGTCTCTGTGGTTGATTATCTTGGTTGTACCAAGCATAACCATGTGATAGAAAGTTTTTAACCTTTCTGGGCCATGATTTGTTCTAAAATTGAGTAGTATTTGTACCTACCTCACAAAAATATTTTGAAAATCAAATGTAGAACCCACATTAATACATGCAAAAATACATGTAAAATTGACACAGATTATGTATTCAATAAATGTTATAACTATAAAATCCCAACATTATTAATGGAGCAGGAAATGCAATTTTTAAAATTAAAGAATTTTTTGAAATAGTTGCATCGCCATGATAGACATGTAACCACATATATTGAGCCAAAGAGAATTAGGATATAAGTCTAAAAGGAATTGAACAAATTTTATGTGTCATGCTCTGCCCTCCCATAGTACAGACTTATGGCTGGGTGGTAGCTACTCAGGCTCTTTTGCTTTTCCCTTCTACTGGTTAGAGATAGATAATGCAGAGGCCACATAATGGAATAAGCTAACTTTATTCCTAGATCTCTGAATCACCAGATGGAGGAAAGCTGCTCAACAACCATGTTAGGTAGCTAGTCAGACATGAGTGACAGGAGGAACAAAGGAATAGGGGCCCAGCCTAGACACCTCAATGATAGTAGAATTTTAGACTTGCACATGCCCACTAGGCAGAGTTATATAGCAGCCAGACTCAATCAAAATGACCTCACTTGCTAATCACCTAGGAATGCCTTTGGAACCACTCCATCACGGCCCAAATACACGGCAGACATTTCTATTTCTGGCCCTTTTTGCCCTTCTGGGCTCCCTTTTTTGCCCCTTTTTGCCCTTCTGTGTTTTCTCTCTTTTTGGTGGTCTCTTGTGGTCTTTTTGCCCTTTCATGGCCATTTTGGCCTCTTTGTGTTGTAACAGCGCTGGGACCATGTGCTTCTTGGGGCATAATTTATCTTTATCCATGTGCCTCCTTAGGGCATTCTTTGTCTTTCTAAAATATACTTTTAATAAAATTTTAGATCTCAATGACCTGTGATTCTTCACTACCATTATCTGAGGAAGAACTGTGAAAAAATGTTAACTACACATCTGTGCTATAATTATCCGTCTCCCTCCCTCTACCATTGCAGTGACACCAAACTCCAGCCCCAAAGGTGAAACTAAGACAAAGAAATATTTTCTGGTTACTTAACTTAAACCTTTAAAAAGCACTGCATTTAAAAAATGCAGGAGAATAAAAGTTACTGAAAGAAGATGTATAGTGCTATTAATTATATCCTAAAATCATTCTGATTTCCTGATTTTCTCCTTACTTTCAAGTTTTTCTACATCCTAACATCCCTCAGAAATATATAAAATAAAATAATAGAGAATCAAGAATTTCTCATGAAGAACCTAGTAGTCCTCCTAAAGTTCAAATCAATTGAATCCTTTTTAAAGCTGCTATGTTCACTTCTCTGAGAAATATACACATTTAAAATATGTTTTTTAAATCAACTTTTTCAAAGTGACTCCAGTCTTTCAGATAAATACATAGTTTAGTTGATTTTTAAAAGGCACAAAGCACATTATGTACCTGATAGATCACTGTGTGTCTAGACACACAGCCTGCTTTAAATAAATGGTTTCCTTATCCAAAAGGCTAGAACTTGTGTTATATGACAAGCTTGCTACTATCACACACAAACACTGCATCATCATCTGGTCCTTCCCATGAGCACTATTCAGTAGGCTGATAACGTAGCAAACCAAACATCTGTTACTCAACCCCAGCACTATTGACATTTTGGGCCACATAATTCCTTGTTGTGAGGAGCTGTCTTTGCACTGCAAGATGTTTTTAGCATGCTTGGCCTCTGCCCACTAGATACCAATCTCATACCTCCCCCTCCTCCCACCACAGTGAAACAACCAAAAATGTGTCTAAATATTGCCAAATGTTTGCTGGAGAGCAAAATTGCCCCAGTTAAAAACCACTGCACAAGCAAAACTCTTTCATCCCTCTTGGAAGATCAGAATATAATAAGAGTGTACTAAGCTCACATAGCGAGCATCCATTATGAAGCTAAATCTAGATTTCAATGGTTTAAACTTCTGCTGAAGCAATGGTGCTAGATCGTAGTCTATAGTTTTAATGCTATGAATTCAGTAATTCCTTCCCAATCATGAATTTCTCTTTTACAAATTCTACTGCATGAAAATTTAATTCTATTTAACTCTTTAGCAACTAAAAAAGATTTTATATTCCCCTAACAAGACTTCTAAAGTCTTCTCGTTAAGGATAAGGATAATAAGAAAAAGGGAACTGGAGCTTAGGGCAAGAAGAAAGGCAAAAGAAAAGGAAAATCAAGGGTAGTTTTGCAGACATTCCATTCTTTCACCTTGCCAAAGGACAGTGAAGCAATGTAAATTTGTCCTTTATTTTGCATGCTTTTGTCTCTGTGAAGATATATTCATCAAAATATTTATTATATACCTATTAAGGGCTAGGCACTGTTCCAGAGTCTTTCTGCAAAGAGAATAAGATGTTTGCTACAAGTATAAAATGACAATCAACTGTCAGATACACAGATCAATTGATGGACACTATTGTTCTTTTGTCTCCAGCAAACTCTTTGTTAAGACAAAGTAGCAAATTCATGTCCTTCTTGAATCAAATTCCACCAAAAATTATCTCCTCATAATGAGAATAGCTTTCCAAAATCCACATAACTCAATTCGCAGAGAGAGAGTGTGCCATCTGTAATCCAAGGAGAGAGCTCTCACCAAAAACCAACCCTACAGATTTTAGATATTTTGTTATGGCAGCACTGGTTGACTAAGACATTCTCCTTCCCACTTAACAATGAAAGGAGAGAGAGTGACACACACACACAGAGATAGATGAGAGATATAGATGAGAGATAGACAGATAGATAGAGATAGATGATAGATATATGATAGATGATAGATAGATAGATAATCTTTGAAATTATATATTTTGCTTTAACATACCAGAAATCAAATTCTTATCTAGGAGTAGAACTAATGAATGAGTTTATCAAGGTCACAGTCTTCAAGGTCAATATATAAAATCAATTGTATTTCTATATATTAGCAATGGATAATAAGGAAATTGAATTTTTTAAGAGTATCATTTATAACAGCACCAAAAAATGAAATATTTATATGTATATATCTAACAAAATACGTATATAATCTTTATGCTGAACACTAAACGACAATGAAAAATCAAAGAACTAAATAAAGGCACCATACTAACAGACTAGAAGACTTAGTATTCTAGTTAAGATGTCGACTCTCCCCAAAATGATCTATATATTGAACAGTCCCAATCAAATCCCAGCATATTTTATAGAAATCAACAAGATGATTTTAAATTTTGTATTGAAAGGCAAACATTTTGAAAAAGACTTACTATAAAGCCACAACAATCAAGACAATATCATACTGGCTTAAAGGCAGAAATATAGCTCAATGGAAAATAAGAGCAACTCTATAAAAAGCTTTGTACATGTATAATCAATTAATTTTTTTCAAAGGTACAGAGGCAATTCAGTGGAGAAAAAGTAGTCTTTTCAAGAAATGGTGCTAGTACACACACTAAAAATGAGTCTCAATATATATCATATACAAAAATTAACGTTAAATGGATCATAAAAATCTTAATACCGTTAAAGCTCAAACAATGCAAATGAAAGCAATTAGGTAAAACTTTTAGAGGACAATATATGAGAAAAGTTCAGTGGCCTTTAGTTAAGCAATCAATTTTTACATGTGACTCTAGAGTACAATCAATGAAAGAAAAATTAATCAGTTGGACTTCACCAAAATTAAAATTTCTACTCTTTAAAAGACACTGTTAAGAAACTGAAAAGACAAGCCACAGACTGGGAAAAATATTTGCAAAGCACATATCTGATAAAGGACTTGTGTCTAGAATGTGTAAGAAATTCTCAAAATTCAATAATAAGAAAACAACCTCCCTGTTGTAGGCTGAATTGTGTTCCTTCAAAACTCACATGTTGAAGTCTAACCACCTCACACCCAGTAGACTGTGACTATATTTGGAGATAGGGCCTTTAAAGAGGATGATTAAGTTAAAATGAGTTTGATAGAGTGGATCTTAATCCAATCTGACTGGTGTCCTCATAGGAAGAGAAAATTTGGACACAAAGAACCACCATGAGTGTGCACACACAGAGGAAAGACCATGTGAGAATACCGCCACAAGGCGGCCATCTGCAAGGAGAGAAGCCTCAGAAGAAATCAAATATGTCTACAACTTGAGTTTGAACTTCAAGCCTCTAGAACTCTGACAGAATAAGTCTCTGTTGTTTAAGCCACTCAGTCTGGAGTATTTTGTTATGGCAACCTGTGGGTCTCAGGCCTGGCTGGTCCCAGGACTGGCTGTGATCCAGGTTCACAGCTGTGAGTAGGACCTCAGATTTAGAATGTTACATAGTATATGTAGTAGGGTTCCTGCGCCTAAAATATGTAACCATAATTCACCTTATTGTATCATGCATGTGTGACTGAATGCCACTATTGTATTCTAATATGTGTGGAGCCATGTGGTCCCCTGAGAAGCAGAAGGGGAGCACAAGAATAGCAGAAGCAAAAGCGTGCTCTCTTCAATAGAACTGCATTATCCCCAAAAGAAGCGGGTTCCACGCAATAAAGTTGGTGCCTGCTGTTTCATTCTCACTTCAGTCCCTTGTGCATTCTTTCAACTGGTTGTCTCACCACCAAAACCTTCCCCTCTCTATCAGCTCGGTGCTGACGCAACCTATCAAACAAATACACTTCCCTAAAAAAAAATGGGCAAAATATTTTAACAGATACTTCAAGAATAAAAGATAGATGATGACAAATAAGCACATGAAAAGATGCACAACAAAATTAATCATTAGAGAAGTACAAATTAAAACCACAATGAAATATCACTAAATTTCTATTAGAATAGCTAAAATTGAAAACATTTTTTAACTCTAACTACTAAGTGTTCGCAATACAGAGAAACAGAATCTCTTAAACATTGCTATCAGGAATACAAAAGGGTACAGCCGTTTTGGAAAACAGTTTGGCAGCTTCTTATAAAGTTAATCATATGCTACCATATGATGCAGCCATCCTACTTCTGGATATTTACCCAAGTAAAATGAAAATTTACATTCACAAAAACCTGCACACAAATATTTATAGCAGCTTTTTTTCATCAGAGCCAAAAACTAGAAATAACTCAAATGTCCTTCAACTGGTGAATGGATAATCAAATTGTGATATACCCATCTGTTGGAATACTACACAGCAATAAAAATAAACTGTTGATACACGCAACAACTGGATGAATCCCAAATGCATTATGTTAAGTGAAAGAAGCCACACTCAAACAGCACATACTGTATGATTCCATTTATACGAAATTCTGGAAAAGGCAAAACTACAGACAGAGCAAACAAAGCAGTGGTTGCCAGGGGCTAAGGGTCAGGGGAAGGGTTAGCCACAAGGGTCATGAATTTTTCAGGTGGCAGAATTATTTTATATTTTTATTGTGATAGTAGATACACAACTGTATGCATTTTCAAAATTCTTAGTACTGTACACTAGAGGGAGTAAATTTTGCTATATTCAAATTACCTCAAAAAAATGGACTTAAAAAAAAATTCTTAGCTAAGGCTTCCTCCTGGCAAATCCAGAGCATACTAGCAAGAGGGTAGGGACGTGACAAGTTTTAAACAGTTACAAGACTATATCCCTGTAGTATTCAACGATTAAAAATAATTTTTAAATCAAAAAGTAGGAATGTACAGAGAGATATATCATTTCTAAGATTTCCATTAAAAACAATAAAATTTTAAGTAATTCCCAATATTGGAAAGAGCCACTTATCTGAAATCCTTATTCTCAAAGACTTCTGCAGTTTATTACTATGATGAGTTTAATATATTGAAAGTTCAATAAGTGCAAATAAAGGCAATAGGTTAGGGATATCTAGATTTTATTGGGTTTTTAAAGACCAAGAAGTAGTTTAAATTAAATTTGACTGGAGGTGAGAAATCACTGTAGTTTCCTTAGTAGGAGTGAAAGCATGATAAAAATTGTGTGTTGGAAAATCGGTCTAGCAATTATGTACAGAATGGATTTGAAGGATAATATCGAAGCTAGGAAACAAAAGATTGCTGCAGTGATGAAGAGGAGGGCCAGGCCAGGGTGATGGCCATAGGACTGTACTCATTAAATCCAAAATGCATATCTTTCCCATGTTTACTGAATACCCAGAAACAATATCCGTTTGCTATACAAAGGTTATTCGAAATTAAGATAGCAACTTGGCCTATAAAATTAAAACTCTGTAGTGACTGCGTTGACTCATGTAAGATTATGACAAGAGCACCCAAGTCAGGTGGCAGCAGCACCGTGGAAGTTATATTGGGTTATAACAAGAAATAATCCCAATTTCATTTTCTCATCATTGGCTTTTTGTTTTCTTCTAGTTACAGGTATTAATCCTCCCTTATAACAGGAATATGTGGTTTGCCTGCAGCATTTCCAGTCAGAGATAGAGGCTAATGACAGACCTAGTCCCACCCACAACATTATAAAAGGCCTGACTTTGATCTGAATCCACTCAGAAAGCCTTTCTTTCAAATAATCAAGTAGAAGTCTCTTCCTTTGAAGGCCAACTGTGGTCATCTGATGAGAAACACTTTGTTGGTTTTCTTTTGTTTGGACCTAACTAGTATTTTCCCCTGCAGGGATTACCAGTAGTGTAATACTTTTGGTTATTTAAAAATTCCAAATTAGAAGCCTGTTATCTAATAAATCTGCTAAAAAGCAACTGGAACCTACGGGAATTTTAAAACGTTAGGTCACTCCTGATATAGGTGTCAAAACTGAAGCTGTAACGTTGAAGGTGTTGATTTATGTGGCACCTACACCAGTAGATGGGTTAGCAGAAGCTTTCTTCTTCTAATTCATTCATCTGTTCTATTTTAGGACTGCCCATGCTCTGGAAACAGAGTCTCCTTTAACTAGAAACATGTGTAGGCTTTCTGGATGAAGCTGAAGTTTGTTTCCATTGTCAGTCTTTTTGTGGATGTCACCTCATATCTGATTAACACAGGGCTTCTCTGGATACTGGTCTTCACTCTCTTCCTTCACTATATGGGATCATGATTTCCCCTACCATACCTCCAGAACCCAATCCCAGTGGATTTTCTGGTTCCTGATAGTTGGCTAGATACATAACCACTACTCTTGTTTTCTGTATATTCTTAATTTCTGTATTTTTGCTTGATTTCTGACCTGTGGCTGACTTTAACAGTGAGTATTGTATATAAATTCAGTTTCTGTTTCCTTTCCATACTTTGATAGGTCCTTATATTCTCCAAGTTTAAGTTCTATGAGACTCCGTTTTCACATTTGAAAAATTATAATTTTCTCATTTGTGAAGTTAGTTCAAGGACTAAATGAATTAAGTGACTAGCAGAACCTGAGATAGAGAAAGTTGCTAAATAATTGCTGGCTGCACCCAAGCATATCTACATCTGGAGCTTTGTCTTCTGATTTTGTTCTGCATTCATAGAAGTAGGTAGTAGCCATTTTCTACCATAAGAGAAAATTCCTTTTGTATACATAAAAAATTATGGAGTCCTTCTCACCCTTCTCTTCTAAAGGTTAAACAAATTCAATTTTTTTCCAGTGTGTCATGTTTTCTCACCCTTTAGTCATTTTTACGACTTTCTTCAATTTAAGTCCCCCAATCTTTATTTTAGTTTGGAAAAAAGAATACAAATTTCCAGTAATATCAATACTAAATTCAAAAAGCACTTACCAAAACCCATCCTCCCAAATGATTATTTGGCACCCTCAGTCATGATGAAGGCCCCTTCCAATGTCCCAGGCAGCACACCTCACTCTGGACAAAGCTTCAGAGAAACCAGGATGCTACTGACTACACTAAGCTCTGAAGAGTTGCTCTAGCACCTGGAAGCAGGAGGAAAGAGCAGCAACAAGGATACCTGCAGGAAATGTCAGTTTTCTGTGGATAGTTCAGTTAGGGGCTAGATAAACTGACCATCCTAAGCATGACCACTATGGTTTGACAGTAAGACACCCTCCTTGGCAAAAATGTCTCCTCCATGCCTGCCAAGTTTCCTGACTTTCCCAGCACCACTTCCGGTCCTCTGATTAAGCCTTTCCAGCCTTTAGAGTAGGAAATCCACAGAAGAGTGTTTATGTATGTGTTCTCCCTTGGCTTCTGAACAAGTAACCTAAGTTAAATAGCCACTGAAACATAAAGGTGGCTACTCCCTAAGTTGGGGGGCAAGGGTGGAAGAGAAAGGCAAGTAAAATCATCCAGGTTGATCAAAGAATATTTTCAGGAAAAGTGGACCATCTATTTAAGGTCTAAAAATAAGCCTTTTCACACCCTAGGTGGTTCCCCATGGAAGAAAACAAGATGCACTTAAAAGAACTAGAGTTGTAACCCAGATCTCTGGAAACACAGCTACACGCAGTGGGAGGGGCTATGCACACAACTGATAAATAGTCTACTAGGCAAATTCGTTCCTGTGGGAGGAAAAGAATGCTAGCAATCTTGGCCGAGGCAGTAGTGACCCACAGCTCCACTCCTGGCCATACTCAGTCCTAAGTATCACAGGATGTCTACAGGAGAGTGTTCAGATGCACAGCTGTTAGAGATCTGGGGATGAGGAGGCATTAAACCTCGAGGACAGACATGAGGTTACCTCTATGAATGAACCTCAGGCTTAGGACAGAACGAAAACGGCATCCCAATCAACTAACAAGTTAACAGGACTTAGTGCATCTGAGTGTGTTTATGAGGGAAGTAGAGGATGAAATATTATAAATACAGATCTTTGTCAAGTTTCTGAATTGGTTCCTTGGCAACAACAGACACCATGGGCTCATAGAGCATACTGGGAAAGAAAGGAAGGGATGGAAAATAAATAAGTAAAACCCTGGATAAAATAGTACAGGGACAATAGGATGATATTCAGAAAATATAAGGGAATATTAACTTTGAAAATCAAGAAACAAATGCATTGAAAAGAAATAAATGTCTCTCTAAGAGGGTCTATGGGCCAGATATTTTTTGAATCAGCTGATTTCTTACTATACTTGATTCTTTTGTCCTAATATGTTATCAGTACAGTAAGTATTATATAGGCAGCAAACCAAACTCCTTTTATAAAACAATTATCTCCATAGCCCTGTTAGTGTATCATTCACATATTTCCCTGGGAGTCTTTTATTATATACCTAAAGATTTAACTTTCACTTGCAGTAAATTCTTCAAACTCAATCCAAAGTGAAATATGTTTCTGTTTAATTACTAAAATACATTTTATAAGGTCCAGTGCTGATTAGGAGTGAATACTTTCTTCCACTCCTCACCCAGGCCACTTCTGAAACAACCATCTGTATAAACAAATTAATCTTTTTGGTTGAGAAAAATGAAGCATTACTTCTCAACCTAAGTTGCAACTTGTCATTTTGCATTTGAGCATTTATTCACTGAAAGCTTATGTGGCAGGTGGTTTTCACTCTTTTGACAGAAACCAAACATTTAAGCATGGAAAGAAGCCAAGAAGAACACGTTGGCCCACCTTCTCAGGGGCTTAGATAAGTATCTGGAGAAAAATCAATATCATGGAAATGAAATGCCAAATTGTTTTAAAACTGCTTAGCTATCATTATTGCACTTAATACTTAGCTACTTTTCTTGAAGAGAAAGTTCTCCACAGATGTCTTTAGCATAATGCACCAATCTTGGTATAATTTTATTCTCATGTATTTTTGTACTGGTCATAAGTTCTGAAGACATTAATTTACTTTCTACCACCTATGTCCTAATCCAAATTTTCCAAGAGTGAGACTGATGATAAATCTCATCGTTTCTCTGCCTCTCTTACTTAATATTAAGTACCTGATTTTAGTTTCTTAAATTGATGCTGTTAGATAATTTAGGTAGTCAAATGGAAATGTCACAACACTTACTAAAGAATATCTCAAATTATTTTTTTCAAAAAAAGAGAAGAAATTATATTGCCAGGAGAGAAATGGAAACATTGTTTTTCAATCCCTTTAAACATTTATGATCAAATTCTAAATAACCAAGGTGATGGCAGCTACATAAGTCTAAACTTCCCAGCACGTTCTCCAAAAAAATTTAAAAACAAACTACACAAAACCTATGCCCACTGCATAACTAAAAAGGAGAAAACAATCTAAATTTCAAAAAACATGTAAATAGAAAATCAACACCAAATCCCAGCATGCTATCCCTCACACCCCTGGTACAAGCCTTCCCAGAAAGCAAGGATAGTCTAGGGAAGAAACTGCACTGAAAATAGAACATGGAACCCAGTAGCGATATTTACAATTAATCTAAAATCTTAGCTAGAAAGAGAAATTCCACCTTAATTGCAAAAATACTGAAAAAATGTCCTGGTAGATCAGAGCTGACTAGAAGGAGGGACTAGTGCTCAGAATTCTAAAAGGCAGTCTTAGAAAAGATTTGGGGGAGAATAAGATAAAAGGGATGGAGAGGCACTCTTTGGAAACTGCACAGTGGACATAGAAAAGAAATGAGAAAATGAAATTCAGGATCTTGCAATACAAAAAAATATATATTTTAAAATCGAAGGATCAACAACCTCCCCCACCCCCCTTCTGAAAAAAGTCATCCAGGAAATAAACTGTATTTTGTAACCTTAACAAAAGAGCTCAAACTAGCACTCTCGTAAACCATACTAAACCATCAGAGAAATATGGAAGTTCAAGTAATCTACAGTATAAAATACTAATATAATTAGAAAACAGAAAAAAGAACCAAAACAATTCAGAGGATGAAAATACCCCCCCACACACACACACACAAAAGCAATAATGAAGCAAAAGGTAACATAATACTTCAAACTGAATTAAACAAACTCAAGAGATTATGAAGGCTTCCCACAAAAAGTGAGGGAGGGCAGGAGGGGGAGAGGGGAAATAAGGGTGGAGGGGAGAGACACAGAGACAGAGATACATACACAAAGAGCTTGTTCACTTAACAACTAGTCATTAAAACATTAAAACCAACTTTGTCCCTGGCACTGCTCTAGATATTGCAGAATAGAGAGGAAAGATTTCTCTATGACTTCAAGGAGCTTATAATATAATGAATGGAGACAGAAAAGTCTCCATTGTACAGTATGACAAGTGATATAATAAAAGGATACATGGAATGCTTTCGAAACACCATGAAACGGCATCTATCCCAAATTAGGAGCAGTCAAATCTGCAACTTGAAGTATAAGTAAGAGCCAGGCCAGGTGACTCTGGGAAGAAAATAATCATGCAGAAATAACAGTATATGCAAAGGCATAAAAATCATAAAAATCAGCAGAGGTGTGCTAAGGTGAGGAATACAAGTGGAAAGAAGGTATAGGTAAGATTTTTTTTTAAATGAGGAGGAAAGGAAATAAAGAGCAGACACATTCTGGGAAACTTCAACATTTACCCTGGGAGAAATTGAGAAATGTCCAGACAACTAGGAAGAAAATTTGAAGGAAAAAAGATAATTAAGATTTACAAGAAGGAAGGTCAGTTGACTGTAGGAAATACCTTACAGAAGTTAAGTTAAAAGTTCTGAAAAAATGTCAGTTGAATCAGTAATCATAATAAAAACAGTGTTGGTACAATTGAAGGGCAGAAACCAGAGTACTGAGAAGTGAAAAGTGAACTGGAGTTTAAAAACGTATCATATACAAACCTTTTCTTAGAAAGGTTTGATTTTATTCTTTGGTATCATTAAGCTTTCATATCAATCATTTTCTCAACAAATATTTATTGAGCACCACTCAATAGCAAGAGAGACAAATTGCTTATATCCTAGGAAAATCTAGGCACTTAAACCAAAAAAAATTAATTGTACAACATTATTTCATACAATGATGTGTTAGAAAGAGGTCGGGGGTGGGGGGAGGTTTGTTCTTACATGTATCAGAGAAGTCCTCTCTAAGGAAGTAGTGTTTAAGCTGAAACCTGAATTATAAGAAGTAACCGTGCTATGAAGCTCTGGTAGAAAAGCATTCCAAGAAGAGGGAACAACAAGTGCTAAGGAAAAAATAGCAAGCACATAATTAAAACCTCCAAAACAATTACTAAAACTGGTACTTACATCTGCCTTACAACTGCTGATAAAACCATCTACTCACTGAGTCCATTAGCAATGCTGCTGAGCTGGTCAAGACAGGGCAAATCAACTGACTCATAGTAAAATGAATAAGCAAGAAATCATAGGGGAAAAAATCATCATAGAAACCTTCCCTCCCTACATTTAGTAATGCAAAAACTGTTAAAGTATTCATGTCCATAGAATGAACAAAAATGTTAGTAACAGATTGCCCTAAATCTGAATGCAGTTTGAAGATACTTGAAGCAAGAAAAAGGCCTGTGCTTTCTTTCTCTTTTTTTTTAATTTATTTTATTAGTTTCAAGTATACAATACATTGGTTAGATGTTTATATAGTTTATAAAACAATCCCCTTAATTGCTTTCTCTCCTCTGGCTCTCCACCTAGCCATTACATGAATGCTAACTGCGTTCCCTAGGCTGTGCTCCCCATCCCTGTGATTATCTATCGACTACTAATTCATACTTCTTTAGCCCTTCAGCCCATTCTGTGCTTTCTGAAAATAACTTTACCAAGAAAAGAAGGGCCTGCCTGGCCACACTTCTCTGGTCTCCTATTTTCAGAAGCCTCGCTAGCCCAGCCCATGGGAAAAAAATTCACAAAAGGAATATTTACACAGCATAGCTTCTATATTAAGAGTATGGTTTTATATTCTTAACACACATTTCAGAAAACATATTTATATTTGTTTTCACTTATTTTCATGGTCAATTTTGGAATTTTTATGGTATCTGATACCTCATGGAAACAAAATGCTAGTTAATAATAATTAGTTACAGAAAATATTCAACTCCCCACTTCTGTCCAAGAGCTGATATAGTCAGGAAGCAGGTTAGCTCAACTAAAATCTTTCAGAAACTTAGTTATGAGGAAAATAAGAGAGATAGGAGTGTTACCAGTGGAGATACTGCTTTGAATGAAGGTTGCCATTGTTGTTGTTATTTAGACCAAACTTTAACAGATTTATATGCCAAAGAGTAAAAGAAGTAATAAAAGAGCACTCTTAATGGAGCAAGGTCCTCAGAGGACAGAAGGAAATAGGATGCAGAAAACAGGATTATTCTGGAACACAAGAATAAACTTAAGCATGAGAAAAGGAGACTTCTTGTTGTGACACTGGGATTTCAAAATAGCTACTGAAAGACAATTATGCAAACCAGGTGAAATGCTTCACATAATCAAACTATTCTAGTGAAGTACAGAAGTGAGTTTTTTAAATTACTTTATAATTTTAAAGTTGCTAATGATTAAAGTTTTTTAACTCAGCACAACAGTCCTCTAAATGACATCATTGTGTCACTGCACTATTTTGGTTCAACTCCCACTGGTTTAATTTCAGAAACATCCTTTGAATAAAATGCCAAGTGAAAAAAAAAAGTAGTGTTATCATGATTTCTTTAAAATAATTCAACTAATTTCAAAGGCGTGCTTTCTGGAAAAGATTTGTAGGGTTCCTTTTATAGGCTTGACCATAATGGAAGAGTATATTAGAGAAAACAGCAGCAGCTACCAAAACACCCTGATTTTAAGAGTACCTTTCTTTATACAATAAATATGTTCCTGAGAAGTTCTTTAAAAATTGAATTTGCATTGTGTAGGCCACTTGGACCTGGAAAAACCTGATTCTGCCACTTACCATTTGTGTGTCCTAGAACAAGTTACTAAATAGGTTACTTTCTTACAATTTTCTTACACTTTTGCATTCTATCCCGTCTGATTTGGCTGCATCTGAGACCCAGCCCAACCCAACAAAATGAACCATGAATTACCTATTCTGTGAACTGTAATATTAACACCTGTTGTGCAGCACCCACCTGTTGTGAAACTTCACAGACTGATGGAGTAATGTACAGGTCAATTTATTCCCTCACTGGCACCAAAGAGTAGGATTGTCAGATTTAGCAAATAAAAAAAATCAAACATTCCCAGTTAAATTTCAATTTCCAATAAATAATGAATACTTTTTTAGTATAAGCATGTCTTATGCAATATTCAAGACATACTAGAAAATTATTTGTCATTTATCTGAAATCCGAATTTTACTGGGCACACTGTATTTTATTTGGCAACCTAACCAAAGTGATGCCTCATGCTTCCTCAGCTGGTTAGACTATGGAAGAAGTGGAATACAAAAGCCAAAGAAAATGACAAAGCCTCGGGTGCCCCCCCACACACACACACACTCTCTCTCTCTCAACTTCATCTAAAACTCTGCTTTATTTACAGTCATAACAATGTTCCCCAATTCAGTCCTGGATTTGGAACTTCATAGCAGATACAAATCTCAGTCATAAACACGGATATGCAAAAATGTTACTTTTTTTTTCAGCTTTATTGAGGTATAATTGACAAATAAAATAACTTTATTTTCCATAATAAAATTAAGTTTTTTACTCCAAGCCAAGTTTTGCTCAGGGCAGAAATTTAATCTAATACCTTTCAAGTAAATAGCCCAATTCAGTGATTTTTTTCTATCACATTCAGGTTTAAACATCTCTCTCAAATTTTTCTCCTGATTCCTCCTCTCTGGAGATGAGTCTAAGTCCCAAGAGCATTCATGCAGCTGCCAACACAGGACAACTGGAAAGACAGCTATCTATTCATCCCTCTGGCCCTGCCTTGGTCCTTCACCAGCCTCGGGGGGCCTGTCTCAACTCCTTCCACCTGGTCTTCAGCACTGATAGCACTCGCTCAAATGGCAACTGGACAGGCCGTAGCTCTCTTGGTTCAACTTCACCCTGTGGCACTGGTGATCCCTGAGGTCAGTTATGCTCCTGAGCCATCCCTCTTCTTTCTGCTTCCCTTGTCTCCTCCATGCGACGGAGCTCGCTGACTCACTCTCTCAGATGACTTCT
Source organism: Eidolon dupreanum (assembly GCA_028627145.1). Lineage (NCBI taxonomy): Eukaryota > Metazoa > Chordata > Mammalia > Chiroptera > Pteropodidae > Eidolon > Eidolon dupreanum. The sequence goes on from CM053506.1 coordinate 38,731,206, forward strand.
GTAGCACACTCTTAATTCCAAGGAAATTTCCTGACACCCTTCGACACTATTTCGGAAATGAAAAAAAAAATCTGGCTGACAGCACGATAGAAAACACTCACTCTGCCCCTATGATCCCTAGAAACCTTTCTACTTTCAGAGGTCCCGATTAGACCTGGGATTCACTCATCTCTGATCCCCCAAACTTCAATGGAGCAAGTTCTATCATGTCTAGCACCTTGGGGAAATGGGGGAGTAAGGGCAGACAGTGGTAGGAAACAGGAACAAAATCAATTAATGTCTAAGCATATTCTAATCCCATCCAACTCTCCTCCCTAGCTTGGAAGGTATTTCCTGGGGTGGCAGGGAAGAGGGGAAAAAACAACCTGGTTATGCCTACTTGCCCCTCCTTGCAAGATATCAAGAATTTGCCAATTTTTATTATCTAGGCCTGATTTGAAACTTCCCTTCAGTGTGGGTGGTTCAAGAAAGAAAAATAGAAAAAAAGAACATGATGAATATTACAAAGTAAAATTATGCCACACAATATGATATTTTGTTGCCAGGAAGGTACCCCCGATTTCATATTACCTTGGATTCTAACTTTGCCATATAAATCTTAATCTTAAATCCATCTTAATTTTCTTTTAGCAGCTACCACATGCTCTCTAAATCACTGGTTTCCCTCTCTAGGCCTCACTTTCCCCTTTATGGTTACAATGTGCTCATCCACACCTCTCCTTGTTAAACAATGTGTCCAGACAATGCCACTGCCTGCATGTGAAGATTAGGTGTTCTATTTTAGTCCCTGTGATTAGAAATTGAAGAAGGATGGAGGGAGTCAGGACTAGGACCAATAGGCCTGACCTCATGAGACATTATCAAAATATAATCTGCTTTTACTCATCATTTCAAAGTTCAGATCATAACCCTATAATAACATTTTCATCACATGATTATTGCAAGAATTAGGTAAGTTAAAGACCTATATAGTAGGCACAGCTTCAAAAATGGCAAAACTAAAGAATGTCCAATAGGCACTGACTCCTAACATTCCAATATTTCTATCAATAATCTATAAATTAACATTTATGTGTACTAGAAGTCCCTCTGTTATCGTGTGAATAATCATCACATATTTTTTCTTTATAAAGTGAAATGTTGTATACTATGTTTCTTACATCAGAGCACCCTAGTAGAAAATATTTATATAATATTGAGAAGAGTCTATCTTCTTTCCATAAACTCATTTTCTTTATAATTCTATTATTTTTTCACAACTCCTTCTAGTAGAAAATGGTTTCCATACATAAAGAACACAGCTTTTATCTTACTGTGTGGCAGACTCATATATGTCTTTTTATTTTCAGCAGATTAGCCTCACACACTGGTGGGGATTTTATTCATGAATATATGGCTTATGTTAGAGGTTAGGAGGAAGATAAGTTTTAAAAAATAATAAAGTACTTTTGACCTTTACCGAAGCCAAGTTCCAGGTTTTTATATGATTTAATACATGATCTCATTAGTTTTTAATGCATTTGCCTTAAAAAAAATCCAAACTCCCCAAATGACTGCATAATATTTTTGAGTTTCCTTTTCAACAGGAGTTTCTTACCTCCTGTTGTTTAATCCAGCCATGGCCCAAGAGAACCTTTTGCAAAATCAATTTTTTGAGTATGGTTAAGTTAAGGAAAATATTCACATAGGTGACTAGATATGAAGCGAGTTACAGTTTCGAGGGCATGGTTATCTGTTATGTAGAAATTTTTAATTGCTTATGACATGATACAAAGAAATTAATTCTTAGCACTGTTCTAATTCCATCCTCAGTTCTCAATGTGATGAAGCAAATAAGAAATGTTGATCATATTTTTTGTTTATAATCATAAACTGGTGTCTATAATTCTTCTGATATACACATATTATTTTCAAAGGACTCCTAGGGAATATGCACTTACCTTCAACATGTCATATATCAATCTTAATTATTTTTTTATTATTCTGGAGTATGATTACTCTTTTCAGTTTATTGGTCTTCGAAATAAATATGTTTTAAAGCCAAATTTTATACAAATAATAAGTTACCAGTCTCATCTATTTATCCTAAAAATTCTCACAATTACTCATGCTCTTCAGTATTGCCAACAGTTTTTTTTAATTCTCAGAATTCAATCTTAGAGTGTGTTCATTGACCTCAGTTTTCATATAGAATCATATGCAAAAAGATGTTAAGAATGTAAGAATGATAACATCTATTCCATTTACACCAACATTCTTGAAAATTCTCATCTTTAGTTTTTTCATATTGATATCCTAGTGACATTGAAACTGCTAACTTTCTATAGCAACAATGTACACACTTCTTACATCAAAGGTAAAAAAAATAAGGCATTCCAAAAGCTCTTAAAAATACAGAGTAACAAAGATGTCAAGATAATCTCTATGTCTGCAGGGCCAGATGTTTGGAGAAGAAAATGCACAGCCATTGATACAAGTCACTCATGGTACCACATGTTCACAAGTGACAATTTACTTATCATACGTTACTTATTACAGATTCTAAGTTTCCTTCTCTTCATAAACGCCCTACCACTGGTATAATTTTATTTTCTTTTTCATAGATCCAATTCTAGTCCACTATTTTAGCATTAAAAAAGCTTGAATATCTTAAGTTTCCTAAGCCAGGGGTTATCTACTCTACTTTCAAGAAAAAAAAATGAACAATTCCAAAAAGATAATGTCTTCTAAGTTTAAAACAAAATTCAGGTACACTTAAATCATCTCTTTCAGTTTAGTCTTTCTTATGTATTAAGTAAAATAAACATCATTCCCTAGTTGTCAAATGAATGTGACCTGACATGTGTCTATTCTTACCATATGGAATAGATGTTACATTTTTATTAGTGGGAGAGAGGCAAGCTAAAACTTTCGGTACAGCTTTTTTCCAACAAATGCACACTGCTCCTTACCAACATTTCTCTTTATTCATATGACACTGTTTCATACCCCCAGTACTTGCTGCTCTGACTCAAAGTGAAAAGTGATGCCTTTACCCTGAGAAAATGAACTTTGAACTTGCACTAAAAAACTGACAAAGAAGCCCCAAAACTTGGAGATTTACCAGAGCAATTTACCATATTTAGTTTCTCAAAACTCACACGTGATAATTGTCAAAATCAAAATTGTCAAAAGTATCCTAACTATACTGAATGACTAACATTGAAGTTAGGGAAATGACTAAAACTCAATTATCTTTAATTTTACAAATATAAATTTAGGATGAAGACACAAATGTATAACAATCAGCAACGAAACATGTGGTAGACCATTTCGTTCTATACCAACAAGAGAAAAGAGAAAAATTTCAGTAACTCCCAATGTTTGGATGAAGAGCTTAGCACAGTAAAGATAAATACCAATATCTAAATCAGAGTGAGATATTATAATTTCTTTATTAAGCAAACAACAAGTTTAAAAGAAAATATGTAACTTAAATTCAGAGTATGAAAAAATGCCCTCAAAATAATCAAAATCATTTCACTCCAGAATCTAATTACCTCCTATCAACAATCAGCACCACACTTGGAAAACCACCCACAGGTCAGCTGTTGATGTTGTATAGATGCAGCCACAGATCATTACCTACTTAATTGTGTATATATCTAATAGGCTCATACAGCTCTTTTGGAACAAAGGTTTTATAATGGAGTAGATGATAAATACTTAACTATGGCATGACCAGATGCTATAATATAAGCAGCATTTATACAGAGAATATTAGCATATATTAATGCCATATGCTACATTGCAGGTTGATATTACGGCATCTTGCTAAAAATCCCATAAGTGATACTAAAAATTTTAAGCAAAATTTAGTTAATTTGGTCAATGAATACAAGTATCAGCTGCCCATAGAAGAAAAGCTATTTACATTGTATAAATTCAAAGCTATCCCAAATAAAATATTAATTTTACATATATATATATTTTTTTTATCATTTGAAAGTAGAGTGTATGAAAGAAAACTTATACATACGCACACCCTTCTAAATCACTGAACAAAATGTGGAGCAAGCCAGCAATGCTGCTCCATCTTCTGGTGATATATTTCCCCTTACCTAGATGTATTTCAGCATAAGTGTTTCTACTGCTGTTACATTTGGAGCATGACAAATACTATAAAGGCTTATTAGCTTCCTCCTAAATAGCAAATTTGAAACTGTCCAAATATGGCATTTTAGAGAACAAAAATGAATATGCTTTTTAAAAAATAAAGGAATAAAATTAATTTCTCATTACATATTAAATTAGCCCTCAGGCAATCAGCCCCTAACAAACAGTTCAACATCTATAAAAGGCTGAATAGTGGATGTGTGCATATTTAAAACTCTACTGTCCCCAGAACTGTTGGCCTCAACTAAGCAGGGACAACACTTTCTTTGAATTTTAGCCAACAGCTCTCTTGGCCTCTAGGCATACTTCTGGCACTACTATTAACACAGAGAGCTATAGCTATAGCTGTAGCAGTAATCTTTTTGCCTGACAAGGACATAGTAATCGTCATTGTGATAGTTTCTGATTGTGCACGCAGGTAGAAATGCACAGCTTGGATACACAAATTTAACATGAATATGCTAGAGATTATAATTTTCATCAGTTTTATAGTACATGATTGAGCTTGTCTTTCTGAAACAAATGCTGCTGAGTCAACACCAGCTGGTTCCATGGTCAGTTCCACCAAGTCACAGAGGATACTTGCAGGTCTAAAATACTACATTCTTATTCTTCTTTTTATTCCCTGAACCTTAGACTCAGCTGCTCTCCTATTCAATCTATTATCTTTCATTTTTCATCTTGTGACAAAGATATGCAAAGGACAACTTCTACAACTGCTGAAATATATAATCTATAAAAACAATATATATGTGAAGAAACATGTCCCTTCACATGATAGAATAACATCAAAATAAACTAAAATTTGTGGCAAGGAATATTATAGTAAGCATAGTAACATCTTCTATGTCCTACACAAAGACACAAACCTTACTAACAGATCATCACTCAAATCTAAAATATTTACTAAGTGCTTACTATGTTCCAAAGATCATTTTAGGCTCTTGAGATACAACTAGAAATAATGCTCTCTTACAATTATGTAAACCTCCCTGATACTAAAATGTAGTTCAGAGACCAGCAGCATCAGCATTACTGAGGAGCCTATTGACTCTCCAGTCTCACTCCAAACCTATTGAATGAACATTTGTAATTTAACAAAATTCACCACATGATTTGTATACATATTAAAGTTTGGGAAGCACTGATTTTAAGGGCACTGGTTTAAAGGGCAAAGGACCTAAAAATTGTCAAAAAATAAAAATTCTTATGTAATAAAAAATAAAATTATGTGTTTTCTGTATCATTTGTGTATTTATGTATTGAAATGGTTCAACCAGATGATGCTTGTAATTCCTTCCTCTCCTAAAATTTTACAATATTATTGCATTGTCTTTTCTTTTAAAAAATGTCACTACTGAATAATTTTTATTTATGGGCATCTCAATGTCTAATATAGTATATACACATATATAGATGTTAAAAGCATCTTTGTTGTTCCTGAAGTTTGATATGAAACCCAATCCCCTAGGTGACTCCATAGTTCCAAAGCAACAAGGTTCCTACAGACCCAAGGAAGTCTATACCCTTACTAGTCCTCCTTTCACCCTGGTAAAAAATTCTATTCTGGTTCAGATTCCCAGAGCCCAACATGAAAGACCATAAACTTGTATTGGAGTGCAAGCATAATCAGAAAGAAATGGACTTCACTGAAAACCCAGATGTGCTGCATCCTTATTTAAATCCTTTGTTGTACATTTCTGTGAACAATCAATAGAAGCCTCAACATTTTTCCTTTTATAAGAAAGTGGAGTTGGAAAGTGGCCAGAGGTTTACATCCTTAAAGAAGACTCTATCTACACCCTATATTGGGTATAGGACAGAGCAGAGTTTCCTCTGAAGCAAGACACACTCTTAGGCTATCAAGGGACGAGGAGGGACACCTTATTCTATACTCGCATGAATGAAGGAGATTGTTCACTGCTTGAGTACCTGGAAGAGGTTACAACAGAAGAAATGCTCCTCAAGACTCAGAAACCAACAGGAGTATGACTTTTCCTGGAGAGAGCAGGATTCACTTCCACAAATGCTGCCCACCATCAGAGCCTCTCATCCTAGCCACAGTTGAGCTTTACACTAGAAAGAATTTCAGTAACCAATCCAGTCTCCAGGATCATACAACTTTTCAAACAGGAAAGGATGCCTTACAAATCTAAAGGTCCTCTTTTGCTTCCAAATACAAACTAGAGATACCAAAGGATCAATATACAACTGGTTGACTTATGCTAAAGAACTCGCAAAAGAACCAAAGTAAGTATCACTTGCTATTACTTGTCCCAGCTCTGTCATTAGCGAAGTGTGTAGCCTTTTAGAAGATATCTAATCTTCTTGGGCCTACTTTTTCTCATTTCTAAAATAAAACACTTGGGTTAGAAAAATTCTAAAGACTCCTTAGTGTAAAGTTCTCTGATTCTTGTATACTTTCTTTAGTATGCATCTTAAGCCACCAGAGGTCATAATGTTAACAGTGAAATGCCATCCTCGCTGCATGCACAGAACTATTTTTGAGCTACGAAATGAACTAGAAAAGATATTTTCAGAGTTAAATCATTTTGACTTTAATTTCTCAACACCAACTTTTATTGTTAACCTCACAGACTTAGGTATATCAATAAAAGACATGCATAAGGGCCACATTGATGGAAACACCAATGTTTCTTACCACCTATGAAATTCGTACCAGCATTGTAAATTTCGAAAACAACCCATAACAAAGTATTAACTACTTCAATAAGCATTCCCCACTATAAAGTAGCTATAAGCTGCCCACAAGGCAAACTCTCATATATCAAACAACCTTGTAAAAAATAAATGAATCTTTTCTAGTGCATGAAAATCAGCTAGTATATGCTTGATTTTACAGCCTTCTACCCAAGTGCCACCAACAAAAAACAGATGGAAATAGAATCACAAACCTGAGAACTTAAGATGTTTTTATAATGTTTTTATTTTATTAATTTAATAGAAGACACCTACTTGTCATGACCATTTACTGTATCTAATGTGGAAATCAAATTTTAGAAGGAGAAAAAGTTAAATATGTATCATTTTAATAATTTGATTTTAAATAATGGGTGACATTCTTACATAAAAATCCATAAGGTTTTTTAACTTCAGACTATAGAAAAAGAAATCACTCTATAAAGATCTGCAGTTTATGAAGTTTTGAAAATTGTTGGATGTCTATTGCAATAAGTGAGAAATTAGGAGATGTGAATATTAATTCTGAATCTGGGGCTGACTCAGAATGACCTTGAATGATTATCCAACCTTTCTTCCTCTCTCTTCCCCTACTCTCTACTTCAATCCTCCTCTCCCATCGCCCATCAGAACACTGAAGAATTAATGTAATGCCACCTCTTTTTTTTCCTTTGAGACAAACAACTATGTACAATTGAATAAAAATAAAATTGCCTATGTGGTGGACAGAAAAAAAATATGCTTGGGTTGGTTGGAACTTTGCTATAACACCCTGTCTTATAATTAAACATTTTTATACCTATGCAATAAATTTTTAAATGGTGTCTAAAATGCTTTGGGATCTTCAGAAACAGTTTTATAAATTACATAAATAATTATTTTACTTGATTGAGCACATAAGAAACAGAGTACCATCTTAGACATGAATATTTTAATTTAGCAATCTTTGGTTCACTTACTCATAAAAGGAATAATTCAATCAGAACTCTTTCAAGAGAATTTGATTAATCGCAGAACAAGGAAGGGAAGGATCTTCTCCCAATTGAGCTATGAACATATTTCATCTAACAAAGGCTATTGAAGTAAATCTATTGCTTACAGAACCACTGTTCTAGACGCTTAGTATCTCCCCTTAGTTCTCATTCAGTCCAGTCCCCAATTACCCTCTTCTTTAGACTGACTCTAAACAATCCAGATGCATACGCACTTTAATTTTAGAGGTCTTAAGTAAAATACATTCACAACTTCCATTTTAGTGTTAATGGAAATGGGAGGACAGTTCTACCTTATACCGTCCTTACAGATAAGCAATTTCCAGTGCAATATCATTGCATATCTCCTTATTCTAGATGATCCATAACATTTTTATTGTTATAAGTCTTTATGTGGTTGAAGACTATTATTGGAATTAATCAACTTCCTCTTCTCATCTTCTCTACATGCTTTAGTAAAACAACAAGCTTAATGCTCTTTAGTCTTGTTTTGCTAAGTATTGTTTTTATAGGACTATAATAATTCATTAATTCAAGTAGATTTTTTCATTTACAACAAATAATTGCCAAGGAGAGCATATATAAAATCTGTAGTGTAACTTTGTGTTAGATCCCTATTAAACCCACCCTATACTCATCTGCCCACAGAGACACTTAAAGATGCTAAAGAATAAAAGCAATATTTTTTCCTTGCAGATGAAGCTGAAGTACAGAAGATAAAAATAAGATAACAGTTATGGTGAGATTTAGATTTTACTCAAAGATATTTGATGTCTTATGTCCTCAGAGTACTTAAGATATTTGATGTCTTATGTCCTCAGAGTACTTAAGTTCCAGGGTAAGCCTAAGGTTGCTATCTATGTAGCCAATCATTATCCATCCAGAATTTTATTTTCAATGCAAGGGTGTTAACCTGCAGTCCTTCTCACTGAATAAATTTTATCTAATTTATTTCTATTTTTCTTCATTAATACAGGATTGTTTTAAATTCAATTCCTATCCTACAATGTATTGTGTACACTTGGTATTGGAGGTATAAAGGGGTTAACTCACTCAGCTCATTAAAAGAAAAAAGCAGTTGTTTAATCTTGAATATCATCACCAAAGAGAGAACAATATTGTACTGTACAATACCACCTGGAACCACAAGGGAAGTTTAAGTATACAGGATGTAATTATTACGTGAGCTAGGATTTAGCCAGAACATTGAGTCTAAGACCCTATTTCCAGCACAGCTTGCTATGACCTTAATTTCACTGCGTATCAACAGACATCACCTAAGAAACACATTAGAACCAAACACTACTGCAACTCCTTCCTCAAGAGGTATCAACATGGTCTTCTGTGTATGTGACACAGACCACCAACCCTCAGTTATGTATGTCCAGAAACATTCCATCCTACTTGTTCAGAACAATGCTGGTCTCTACTTATAGTATAAAAATATACAAAATGAACAACATACCCTGTGAAACCTATAAATCATTCAGAAAGATGACTTATGAGAATAATATAAAAATAACAGCTACCATTTAAACTAACAACACGCCAGATACTGTGCTAAGCCCTTTATATACTGATTCCTTTAAATATTTTAAAGTACTTAAGGCATATATGTACTTTATGCATTGTTTTGCCAAAATAGGCTGTAAGTTAAGTTATTATTTTCCTAACATTTTAAAAGAATAAATTGCAGTACCCAAAGCAGTACCAATAATCTCACAAGGTTTGGCTGACTACAAAGCCCACACTCTAACCTGTACTACATGGATCCTCAATGAGCATATAATCAATCAGATGCTAAATTGTATTACACAGATAAAAGCTAAGAAAAAGAGTTTACATATTGACTAGAATTTATAGGATAAAGAGTCATGAAGGAGGCTAAACTTCAGTTTAACTTTGAAGAATGATTAGTAATTAAATAAGTAAAATAGAAAGTAGCTAGATATTCTAAATGCCAAGTTATATAAACTTCTTGAAAAGGTCAGAAGGTAAGAATAGCATGCCATGATCAAGGAACAAGAGGAAGATCAGGGTACATGACATGTTTGAACATAGTTATGTACAATATTTTAATTTTATATACTCCACGACAATATTTAAATGTGCCTTAGTCTATATAATGTTCAACTCAACAATGTCAGCTATAGCTTATATTAAAGGACTTCAGAAGCCTCTGGGAAGGAGATGTGTCTTATAATGCTATTGTAAGTATTAAGGGTAGAAAAAGAGAAAGGAATTAGAGTCCAGATTATCAAAATATATTTTATTTTATTCCATACAATCAAAGCCCCAAGGAAATCTCTTGATTTATAACATCTCAAATTAATATATAAATCTGGGCTCTATATAATAGCTGAAGTTTGCTATTGCCATTCCTACATAATATCAACCAGGAGGACAAAAGCCAAAGAGTCCAAACAAATAAAATCTAAGATTGCATCTCTAGACAGCAAAAACTAAAGAAGTCTCTATATTCTTTTATTAATATTGCTTTGTCATCCATTTACTTCAGGCTGACTCATCCTGGAAAATCTACCACTTCATCTACCATGGCCACCCCTCACATTTTTAAACTAAGGCTATTTTCAACATTAGTCTTTTTGACAGTAGTAAAATGGAGAGATGCTTGTGCCTCAACCTAAAATATAGCCCAAGGAATAGCTGAAGTGTAAGCACTCGATCTTTTAAAAAGAGAAAAAGGAAAGAAGGAAAGAAAAGAAATAGCTAAACTCTCACCTAGGAAAGAAAGTACAATAACCCCAAAAATAGAGGTATAAAAATAGAGCAAAATACTCCAGGAATCTGGCTTCAGGAAAGAAATCTCTCAAAATAATGTTTTAAATGTCATAGAAATGGACAGAAAATCTAATGAATGCATCTAAGAAAATAATTAGTCAATTCAATGGACATCCATAACTCATAGTTAAGGTACCATTGATATTTTGTGTTCATTTAAAGAAATAGGTGGAAAATGAAACGTTAAAAGAAAACCTAAATAATACATAAGATAAGGGGCAATCTGTTAGCCTTTGGCATCCAGGAAGCCAAAGGGTTAATCCTTCCTAAATTTGTAAAGTGTAGTAAAACACATTAATTTTAATTGCTCATAATCTGAGACCAAACAACAGCACCAAGTTTTTATGGATCATTTGCCATGGGTCAGCTACTGTAGTGTTGTAAGCACTACAGAGAACACAGCATCAAAGGTGACAGATGAGACCCTGTCCTTATGGAGCTTATGCTCTGTCACAACGAAGAATGATAATTACAGTTGGACCAGGGAACAAACCATGACTAATTCTCTAATACAAAGAATCATGCCTTATAAGGCAGAAGCTTTCTTGCTGAATTGCAATTTTATAGAGATCTGAATCTTTTTCAATAAGAGAAACTTACTAGTGTATATTTGTTTAATAGATCTGGGGTGCTTCAAAGGAGTACAATGAGAGACAAAAAAGCAAACCCCACCAAGTCAGGGAAGAGCTAAAGTTCTGACAGAATCCTGCCCATCCAGGAAACACAACAATTCACCTGTGGCTTTGGTACAGAAGAACTTGGTTAATATTACAAATTTCTAGAAGTTCTGCTACATTCAAAAGCAAAATGGGAAGAAAACCAAATTTGCCTTTGTTATTCCCTGCCATCTCTCCCATTCGGTATCTTCTTGTATCCTCTTTTATCTCCCTTTTACTAGTTTGAGTTTTTTTTAATTTTTCAAAAATCAATGTTTTAACTTACAAGGTACAAATAGTATAAAACCTAGTACAGATTAATTTTCCTCACTTTATCCCTCTCATCCCTATAAATCCCTTCCCTCTTTTTCTACTATTCTTTGGTCCCTTACTTTCTTTCTACTATCCTACTCTTCCTGACCACTTCCCTCCAATTCCCCCTCTATCTTTTCTTGGTAGGAAAAACAAAACTGATCACAAAATATAGGGAAAGGTAGACTCTAGTAAGACAAAGGGTTGACAGAATATTATATGTGCAGGTAAGTTTATTTCATAGGGATTTGTCCCTTTGAGTTTAAAAAATTGTCTTGTGTGAATAAATTTTACTAGAACTAGAGCTGCTAGACATACGCTTAGAAAATTGCAAATATAAAGTTTTATACATTTTCTTAGCTGTCTGAAGTCTTTCAAGAGTCCTTTTGTTTTTGTATATATTGAACAACTGGCTTGGGGGAGTTGGGGGCGGGCACTAGCACAAGCGAGAACTGACCTGTCTTTTGCCTCTCACCAGGTGCCCATTTCAAATGTTTCTTTAAGCCCCAGGTCTGGCCTCTCCTAAAATTGCTTTCATAGTACATGCCTAGAACTCCCCACTTTACTCTCTCCCCTGCCTGGCTCCCTGCAGAGCTATGGAGAATGAGACCGCGGTTGGGGGCGGGAAGGTCTGAGTCAGACTGATTTACCTTGGAAGCCCAGCTTCATGTCTTATTAGGACAGTGACCTTCGGCCAGTGACTTAGCTCTCATATAAGTTTTCTCATCTGTAAAATGGTGTTCATAAAACCAACCCCATTATACTGTTATAGGCATTTAATTATCTAATCCATAAATGTATTAATCACACTATGTGGCATGTAGTTGTCAATTAATAAATAGCATATATGATTTATATATACATATACACCCCACGTGCCCATCTTTTTCTCACATACACATGCAATGTGCCTATCTGCCCTCAATGGCATTCTCCCAGAGTTCTGCCCTTGAAGCACTCCCATTTTTCCAAATTCACAATCAGCTAATGTAAGAATCTAATCACTGAGAATTTGCTAATGAGAAAGAAAAAGAGAAGAGGACAATGACTACTGCCTGCCAACTCAAAATACCCCCTCAGTGGTAAAATATGGCTCTTGGAAACAAAACTGTACTAGAAATTGCATGGGCCAGAGCAGTGACTCACAGTATGAATTTTAAGCAGCATCATTTGGGAGCTTACTGGCAGTAGCTTTCAGTAACTGTGACTGCTTCTGTCGCATGTGCTAATACCTAGGCCATCACTGACTTAAAAATAGGTAAATAAATTTAAATGGATCTTGTGTCCCTCTTTATATAACTTAAAGTATGTGCAAAGATATTGCATGTGCCCTAGAACATTCTACAAAACAAATATCACTCCTAGGAAAATAGGGCCATGGGAAGGTTAAATGCCCATGTTATGTCTGTGATAAAGCAAAAACTAAAACACAATTCTCTTTTCAAGTCAATATTTCTAGACTATGTTGACTTCATGAGGTATAACTATAGAAAGTCCTACTTTGGAAACCCCCTACCCAAAAAATCCAAAATTTATGAAATTGGCAATGGCAAGAGGGTGACACCTTTTGCCACACTAACAGGAAAGACCCTTAAGTAATGGACTTGGTGCCTGGCCATCCAAGTCAGCCACTTAGTCATTTTTTTAGGCGCTATCCATCATTGAGCATCTTCCCAAATTTCATGCAACCTAATTTAAACATCTAACTGGCTGTTCTGATGAGAATAAACAATCAAAGTAAAAGCATGACAACCCTGACACCTAGTGGCTGTGAAGAAACTGGAGAGGCTCCAGCTTGGGAAAAGTAGCTCTTAGCTACTTAGCTACTATGTCACAAATATACAGAACATAATGATTATTAATATTATAAAATACTAATTCTAAAAGCAAACCTATAGAAGTCTATCTAGGCTCTGAATTTATCTTGGTACCTATACAAGAAGGTGAAAGACTTGCATTTGTAAAATATATTTTCCTTCAACCTTATACATTTATCAAATTTTTACTGAATCTTCAGAGATTAAACAAGAATTCTAAAGGTTGATTCATATTTTGGTATGTTTGTGACACTTTCTCTTAATTTCCTGGTCTTCAGACGATTTTTCTCAAATATCCCCCATCTGGCCAAGCCATCACAGAGGTTCCACTTATGCCACTGAGACGTCCTTAGTCAAGTGGTAATTGTGCCATCACAAACCAGACAACTTTTTCTTTTAGAGATTTATAAGGACACATGTGGAAACCCCTAAAGAGTATATCTAAAAGTAAGGACCATATGGAATGCTGCAGGAAGTCATGAACACAGCAGGTCAATACAACAGAGTACAACCTATTCCTGCCCTAAACATTAGAAGATAAGTGTTCCCCGGCCCACCAGGACCTGACAGTCAGGGTGATAGGAGGCTAAAGTGTTCTTCTCCACCATGAAGAGTTCTGACCCATACCTGCTGACGTCTGAAGGCTAAATAATCCAGATTTTCCAGATCCTTCCCAAGCTTCTGGTAGGTTTTCTGGAGGTCAGATTTGTTGGAAACATTTTTAAGAGAGTCAAATGTCCTTTGAAACTGAAACGGAAAACAAAAGTAAATCATTAGGACAGCAGCATATTTTTCCTCAAATTCCTATCTAGCTAACACAGAAAGAGATGACACTAAGCCTCGGTTTCCTCCATTCATAGTACAGAGATAACAAATGCTAGCTAATTACCTTTCAATTAAATAATAAGGGTTGATTATAAAGAATTAGAAACTGTATCCTAAGTACAACCAATGTTATTATATGAATGAAAGCCCATTTAGTCCTCATTTCAACAAAAGAGCATACTGCATTCAAAAAAAAAAACTCTTCATGCCTTAGCATACACTGCTACTTTTAAAAAGTGCAATGAATGTATAATTTCAAATCATAATGAAGAAGTATTAAAAGAGCTCCCACATTCCAGCCATGAAAATAAATTTATGTAAAAGTAGCTGCTTGCCTCTGAAGAAATATCTATGCAGAATAGGCACCCAGCAAATTTCAGCCAGGAAGATCGCTCAGATCTTATATTTTGAGAAGGTAGGAAAACTAACATTTTAATGATCAAAGCATATGTAGAATATTCAGCAAACATTTATTCATTTATGCTTTATAACATAGATGAGTTACAAAATCAGTTCTGCTGAATCAGAGCACTTCTGTTCATTTTTAAGTCAGATACTAGATAAACACAAAGGAAACAAATTGAAGTGGATCACAGAATATTGTTCTGCCACTAATAATTAATTAAGCAAAGGGAGCTCACAAGAAATTGAATTCTTGGTTTATTTTGGTAAATTAGAACATACTTTGGAGGATTAGTAATTGAAAATGTCAAGTAATGTCATTTGCAAGACACGCATTTGCTCTCTCTTTATGTCATTTATTTCCCATATTCTCCCTGTTCCATTAAATAGATTTCTACAGATAGAGCCTTCACCATCTTAAACACACCAGAACTCCACTGTGACTATGATGCTATGAGACAGGCTAATAGGATTTTACAGAATATAATTAAGTTTCCAAGGAAATTATTTGACCCTTACTATTTCAAGCTCTATGGAATAAGTCATATTATAATGGCATTCTACTGAATTAAATCCTTAATTTCATGAAAGCAACATGTTTATCTCAATCTAAGGTGGCAGAGGAAAAAGAAATGGGAAATAACAGTGCTAAGCTTCCACAGCAGGACAGTAAATTAAATTCAATAAGTAATCTTTTAGAACCCACTATGCACAAGTCACTATGAATATGAAATACATTTCCTGCTCTAAACAAACTTCCGTACTATCAGGGAAACTAGTCATGAAACTCAGAAACGGTAAAGACTCTGACATTTGAGTACCTGCTCTGTGCCAGTTTACTTTATGCTTTCCAATTTAATCCTCACAGGTGCCACAGGAGTTCCAATTTCTCTTCCCATTCTACCAATGAGTAAACTGGGGCTCGGAAAGTTTGAATTGGGTTTTTACTATGTTTGTGCTCTTTCTACTCTACCATTAAATCTAACACAAGGCAAAGTAGTAAAGAGAGTGCAAAAAAGAAATTAAAGTAACGTAGGGAAACAGGAAAAACTCTTTGATACTAATTGAGAGACTGAGGCCACATAGAAGACACAAGGGAATTTGAGTTGGGTCTCAAATGACGAGAAGAATTTTCAGAGCCTTAAATGGGAAGCAATCCTATCCATCAGTTTAAATATACTCAAAGTTTGTTCATTTTCCTGTTTTGTAGCATAGTAAATGAATTTCTTTTAACATAATTTTAATGACCATTATATTAACTATTTATTTTGTTATATGATCATTTCTGTGCCTTGCCCATTCCTTGATCCCTTCTCAATATGTTCAAATTAAAATAATACCAGATCTAAAATTCTAAACAATTTAATTTTATTTATAATTAATATAAACTATTTTGCCAATCAATCTGTGTAACTCTAAGCACTTTCTCTTCCCTAAGAAATATTAGCTCTACTTCTTAAATATTTCTTCTTCACATTTATCTTTGTGAACTTTATACAACTCCAAATAGAAACTTTAGGGTAGACACATTTGTAAGGTCTCAAAATAAGGAACATGAAAACCAATACTTCCAGGTAATATGTCCATGGCCAAAAAAAGAGAGAAAATCCAGTAATGATATATCATCATAAGATGTTTTTATTAAAGGTCAGAGTTTGCATAATGTGGAGATTTTAGCTTGAACTTTCATTATCAGGACTTATATCCTCCATTTATTGATACTAACTAGCTCAAAATACTCAAACTATAATCATTCATGCAAGTAGATTTTTTCATTTACAACAAATAATTGCCAAGGAGAGTACATACAAAATCTGTAGTGTAACTTTGTGTTAGATCCCTATTAAACTTGCCCTATACCCATCTGCCCACAAAGACACTTAAAGTTGTTAAAGAATAAAAGCAATAATTTTTTTCTTGCAGATGAAGCTGAAGTACAGGAGATAAAAATAAGATAATAGTTATGGTGAGATTTAGATTTTACTCAAAGATATATAATGTTGACTTGATTTAAGAATTTTTCATTCTAATGGACCACGATGCTTAATTATTGAAAGAGACCTTTTGAGATTTTCTACATTAGTTCAATCCATTGTAATTTTATTATATTGATTATTTCTCAAAACAAATGATTTCTCAGTTTAAGATAAGTTGGGAAAAGAAGCACAATTAGTTGAAAAGATTTTAATATTCCTGAATTTTACCTGTTCAAAGCTTTGAGAGATAATTTAAAATAACCAAGAACCCCAAATAACTTGTTGAACATTGAATTAATCCTGTATTAATAGTTTTAGTTCATTATAAACCAAATTCAAACCTAAAGAAAAAAAGCCCAATGAATAAACCTGAACCCAAAACAAATCTAGGTATATTCTAAAACTGTCAAAACTGAATAGTAAAATGGTCTCTGATTGAGAAACAAATGCAAATTCTGTCCTAGTTGACTACCTTATTAAATATCACAGAGCAGGCAAGAATGAGAAGATACAAACAATATCTCTTAGCCCAAAATTTGCCATAAAAATAAGCACTGTAAACACCTCCAGAGTATTTTCTCATCAAATTCCTTTCTGATTCAAGATGGCAATATAGGAAGATTCTAAACTCACCTCTTCCCACAGACACACTAAATCTATACCTATATATGAAACAATATCCTTTGAAAAAAATCCTAAAAACTGGCAGAGATATCTCTTCAAACAGGTAAATGAGACAGAAACCATGCTGAAGCAGGAAGAAAAGGTGGAGACACAATCTCACTGTAAACCCCACCCCTGACACAGCAATCCACAATCAGGAAGAAACTCCCTAAGTGCAAGGTTTTTACCCCATATCAGGCATGCATCTTTAAAACTAGCACCTGGCTTTGAAGAACAATGGGGATCACATCCACATGACCCATAGGACTGCATTGAACTGAGAAAAGGCTTTTAAAGGGCTCACATGCAGGCTCAATCACCCTAGGGCCCAGTGCAGAAGCAGCCCCTTGAAATGTACCCCAACTTTATATGAAAAAAGACTCATTTGATCATTTTACAGCATTGCACTGAGGGGCAGAGGCCTGCTGAAATACTCTTTGGGGACAGGCTGGTGGGTACCATTTTCCTACTCTCCCTCTGCTCTCTTAAAGCCTACAGATGTCATGTTTTTACTTTTTTTTCCTTATTTTTCCTCTTTTCCTATTCTTTTTTGTTTGTTTGTTTGTTTTGTTTTGTTTTTCCTTTTTTTAGTGAGTGCCATCTTTACACCTCCCCTCTGCTTTGCTCCAGCCAGTGGGCACCATCTTCACACTCTTCCTATTCCACATTCCAGAGCACCCATATCTCCCAGAGAAGAGATTCTATATATGTCTGGTGCCCCAGGTTTTGTTTCTGTTTATTCAGTTTTTGCAGCAGAGGGGATACCTGAAGCTCTGGAGAACAGGGAGGTTTACGTTCCTGGGTCTCATGAAATTAATAATTGGAGAGACAATTCTTGGCTACCACTTCCAGGGCACTGTACAAATAGCAGACTGAAACACATCCCCTATCTTTCTGAGAAAGAGACATATTTGCTTGCTCATAAGCCTTGGACTGAAGATACGCTTCTGTTTAGCACACTTATGGGGCCTATGGAGGTAGTGTCATGGAACGGAGGCAACTGAATGCGATTTTTGTACTCTCCCTCTGTCTCACCCCAACTCACCGGTATCTTTCAGAAAGGATCTTATACCCTTGTCTGGTGCCCTAATTTTTATGGCTGTTGACAAGGACATCTCTAAATCGAGTGCAGTGGGGTTTATGCTCATGGGTCCCATAGGACTGTAACCAACAGAGAAAGAATTCTCAAACATATATCACCCTCAAGGTTCAGCAAGAGGCAACAGACCCAGTAGCTCAGTCTTAATGTGAAAGATGCCAATTATTTTATCATCATAGCTACAGCCTGTGGGGCAGGCTTCTAGTTAAACACACATCTAAGGGCTGACTATAAACCATTCCTGAGACATTGCAGGACAGACACTATTTTAGCGCTTTCCCTCTGCCACTCTCCAGAGCACCCCCATCCCACATAAGAGAGTTCTTTTATAGATCTAGTGCCCCAGTTTTTATATCTGGTGCCCTGATTTGTATGGCTGCAACCCAAGGGATTCCCCTTGATTGCCTGGCTTTTGTGTTCAGGGGGCCTGCATTCCTGGGTCCTAAGGGAATAACAATCATAGACACAGTTCTTGGCAAGCTACCACCGTCAAGGCACTACAAAGAAAGCAGACTGAAACATACTACAGCCTTTCTGTGTAAAAGGTCTACTTGTTGATCCTGGAGCTTCTGCCTGCACACATAGAGAGGCTACAGAGGTTGTTCTCAGAAAACATAGACTGGGGGACACCATCTTGTGCTCTCCTTCGACCTCACTACAACTCACCAGTATCTCCCAAAAAGGAGATTATATACTCATCTGGAGCCCTGATGCAACTGCCACCCAGCGGACACCTCCAAATCGCCTGGCTCTGGTGGCCAGCAGGGCTTATGGTAGCAGTACCCAAGGACTGTAAATATTTGTATTCTTTAAAAGCTGCTGCCTAAGGGTCTGGCTTTCAATCTAGGTTCTTATCGAAATCCTCTCATCTGGGACACTGACTGGTCTTGGCATACCCCCAAGTACTGGAAGTTATGAAAAGTAAAATAGGATGTTTGAACAATAACAAAGGTTATAGAGAATAAGAGCTAGGGAAGGGTTAAACAATAAAATTCATCTCTTACACAGGCCAATACTTCAAGACTTAGAGAGGTGACTGCTTCATTTAATGCATAAAAACAAATGCAGAGAGTCAAGCAAATTTTTTTAAAAAGAAAGAAATATGTTCCAAACAAAAAAAAGTTAAAACCTCAGGGAAAAAACCTTAATTAAACAGAGGTAGGTAATTTACCTGATAAAGTAGTGGTCATAAAAATAATCATCAAACTTGGATAAATTAACAGTGAGAACTTCAACAAAGAGATAGAAAATATAAGAAAGTATTTAAAAGGTAAAAGAAAGAGTTGAATAATATAATACAATAGTCCCTCCTTATCCATGAAAACTACCCCCAGTGAATGCCTGAAACCACAGATAGTACCAAACTCTACATATACATTTTTTCCTTATATATACATATTTCTAATAAAGTTTAATTGATAAATTAAGCATGGTAAGAAATTAACAACAATAATTTTTAATGAAATAAAACAATTATAACAGAATACTGAAATGAAAGGTATATAAATGACTTTGGGGCCATTATTAAGTAAAAGAAGGGTTACCTGAACACAAGCACAGTGATACCATGATAGTTGATCTGATAATCTAGATGGCTACTAAGTGACTAACACTGTAGCATATGCAGCATGGATACACTGGACAAAGGGATGATTCACATCTGGGTGGGACAAGACGAGAAAGCACAAGACTTTATCACACTATTCTGAACAGCGTGCAATTTAAAATTTATGGATTGTGATCTCAAGAAATAGGAGAATAGGAGTGACATCAGAAACATGGTGGAGTGAGAGACATCCCCAGATCTCCTAGTCCGAATCAAGATCTGGAAAATCTAAATAGGCCGATCAGCAGTATGGAAATGGAAACAATCATCAAAAACCTACCAGAATGTAAAAGTCTAGGACCAGAAGTCTTCGCCAGTGAATTCTACCAAACATTCAAAGAAGATTTAATACCTATTCTCCTCAAACTCTTCCAAAAAATCGAAAAGGAGTCAATACTTCCCAACTCATTTTACGAGGCCAATATTATTCTGATACCAAAACCTGGGAAAAGATAACACAAAAAAAGAAAACTGCACACCAACCTCTCTCATAAACACAGATGCAAAAATCCTAAACAAGATACTGGCAAACTGTATACAGCAACATATTTAAAAAATTATACAACACGATCAAGTGGACTTCATCCCAGGGGCACAGGGATGGTTCAACATATGCGAATCGATTAATGTGATACACCACGTAAACAAATTAAAAAATAAGAATCGTGATCATATCAATAGATGCAGAAAAAGCCTTCAACAAGATACAGCATCCATTTATGATCAAAACACTTAACAAAATTGGTCTGGAAGGAAAGTACCTTAACATAATAAAGCCATAAAGGACAAACCCTCAGCCAACATTATACTTAATGGTGAAAAACTAAAAACCTTCCCTCTAAGATCAGGAGCAAGGGAAAGCTGTCCACTATTGCCACTGTTATTCAATATAACATTGGAGGTCCTAGTGAGTGCCATCAGACAAGAGAAAGATATAAAAGGCATCCAAATAGGAAATAAAGAAGTCAAACTGTCACTATTTGTGGATGACATGATTCTCTATACAGAAAATCCTAAAGACTCCACAAGAACACTACTAGAAATAATAAGCAAATACAGTAAAGTCTCTGGATACAAAATCAACATTCAAAAGTCCATAGTGTTCCTATACTCTAATAATGAAGTGTCAGAAAAAGAAATAGAAAAAA
Organism: Eidolon dupreanum; assembly: GCA_028627145.1. Taxonomy (NCBI): domain Eukaryota; kingdom Metazoa; phylum Chordata; class Mammalia; order Chiroptera; family Pteropodidae; genus Eidolon; species Eidolon dupreanum. The sequence continues at coordinate 38,752,359 of CM053506.1, forward strand.
TAATTCCTTTTGCAATTGCAACAAAAAGAATAAAAGACCTAGGATTAAATTTAGCAAAACATGTGAAGGACCTATATAATGAAAGCTACAAGACCCTATTAAAAGAAATAGAAGAAGATACAAAGAACTGGAAAGATATTCCATGTTCTTGGATTGGAAGAATCAACATAGTTAAAATGACCTTATTACCTAAAGCATTATACAGATTTAATGCAATCCCCATCAAAATTCCATCAGCATTTTTTAAAGTAATAGAACAAAAACTCATCAAATATGTATGGAAGCACAAAAGACCCCAAACTGCCAAAGCATCACTCTGCCCAACTTCAAATTATACTACAAAGTGACAGTAATCAAAGCGGCATGGTATTGGCAGCAAAACAGACACACAGACCAGTGGAACAGAATCTGGAGTCCAGAAGTAAACCTATATTTATATGGGCAAATAATTTTCAACAAAAGAAAAGCCAAAACATACAGTGGAGAGAAGAAAACCTCTTCAATAAATGGTGCTGGGAAAACTGGAAAGCCACCTGCAAAAGAATAAAACTAGACTGTTGTCTGTCACCACACACCAAAATTAACTTGAAATGAATTAAGGACCTGAATATAAGCCAGAAACAATAAAATGTATAGAAGAAAACATAGGAACTAAACTCATGGACCTCGGACTAAAAAGAATTTTACGAATTTGACCTCAAAGGTAAGAGAAGTAAAAGCTAAAATAAATGAATGAAACTACATCAAATTAAAAAGCTTCTGCTCAGCAAAAGAAGTCATCAACAAGGTAAAGAGACAACCATATGAATAGAAAAATATATTTGCAAGCAACACCTCCAATAAGGGCCTAATATCCAAAATATACAAAGAACTCATATAACTCAATAATAACAAAAAAAAACAAATGATCCAATCAAAAAATGGGCAGAGGACCTGAACAGACATTTCTCCCTGGAGGACTTACAAATGGCCAACAAATATATGAAAAGTTGCTCTACATAGCTAGCTATTAGGGAAATGCAAATCACAACCACAATAAGATACTACCTCACACCTGTTAGAACAGCTATAATCAACAGGGAAAGTATTAATAACTTTTGGAGAGGATGCAGAAAAAAAGGAACCCTCATACACTGCTGGTGGGACTGCAAATTGGTACAGCCACTATGGAAAACAATATGGAGGTTCCTCAAAAAACTAAGAATTGATCTACCATATGATCCAGTAATCCCTCTACTGTGTGTTTACCCCCAAAGACTTGAAAACTCATGTCCAAAAAGATATTTGCACACTGATTTTCATAGCATTGTTCACAATAGCCAGGACATTGAAGCAACCTATGTGTCCTACAATAGATGACTGGATAAAGAAGCTGTGGTACATGTATACAATGGAATATTACTCAGCAATAAGAATAGATGAAATACTGCCATTTCCAACAACATTCACGGACCTCGAGATGATCATGCTAAGCGAAATAAGCCAGACAGAAAAAGTTGAAAATCACATTATATCAATTATATGTGGGATATAAACCTAAAAGTAACAAATGAACAGGACAAACAAACAGGGTCTTATGGACATGGACTACAGACTAGTGGTTACCAGATTGTAGAGGGTGGGGGGAGTAGGGAGGTAGATGTGGTAAAGGGAGTCAAATATGTTGTGACAGAAATAAATCTAACTATGGGAGATGAAGATACAGTGTAAATACATATATGCCTTACTATTAAAGTGTATGGCTGAAACTTATTGGATTTCATTAACCAATGTCACTAATAAATATATACATACATACATACATACATACATACATACATACATACATAAAAAGAGATAAGAGAATAAAATAAGTAAGCTCTAAAAAACATAAATTCTGTATTTCTGGAATTTTTTATTTAATATTTTCAGTAGACGGTTGACCATGCATACTGAAACTGCAAAAAGTAAAACTGTGGATAAAGAGGGACTACTGTAACTAAACTGAAAAGTATATTAGAGGAGCTCAACAGCAAACAAGATGAAGCAGAAGAATCAAGGAACTCAAAGACAGTAAACAGGACCTCACCCAATCATAGCAGCAGAAAGATTTTTTTTAAAGTAAAGATAAGGAGGGAAAAAAATGGCATAGATGATAGAGGCTCTGTTCATCTCTCTGGCAACCAAATCAAAGTGTGACAAAAACAAGGAGCAGAAGCAAGGAAAAATCACCTGGGATCTAGATAAACAAGCCATATGACTAGGGAGAAATCCAAGAAATCACCCTGCAGTGGCAGAAGGTAGGACACCACGAGGATGCCAGGCTGCCAGGTCTCAAGCAGCTGAGTGAAACAGAGGCTGTGACAGCAGCAGATGCCTCTTAAAGAGGCCAGGTCTGTAAGTGGATTTTCATGGTGATGGACCTGTTCACTCTAAGCACCAGTGCCAATTCAGCTGCACGCAGGGAGCACCAGAGACTTACAAGGAGACATTGTCAGAGTGAGGGGCCAAGGTGAGACTCACTCTGTACAGAAGTGCCAATGTTATCCATTGTTCTCTGTTGAGCCCTCCCCCCTACCAGTGCAGGGGACACAGCGACATCATAGCTGTGAAGCTGTGAAGCGGTGGAGGTCACTCTGCTCAGAGGATTCCCTGAAACGCTGCCTCTCCCAACTTGCAGCCCCACCCAAGCCACATTCAGGTATATCTCAGCGAGTCAGGTGCTCCTTGCTGAGTAGCACCTAGACTCACAGTGTAGGCAGCTGGCCTTGGTTTCTGGTGTGGCCTTTTGAGGCTACTATAAGCAGAGCATCCATGGACTGCTTGCTGAATCTTAACAGGTGGCCCCAGAGGGGCAGAGGCTGGAGCTAAATTTGGCCTGCAGCTGAACCCCTCTCAGGACTGTGCTATTGGACACCTACTTCACAAATATACACTAATAAGACCAGGAGACTTAGGAGCTTTGCTTAGTACATAGAAATAGACATGAAAGGCAGCCAAAATGGGAAGACAAAGAAGCAGAAACCATATGAGAACAGAACAGAGATCCAGATATAATGGAGTCAAGTAATCTAACAGATGCAGAGTTCAAAACACTGGTTATAAAGATGTTCAATGAACTTTTGGGAAGTGTAGATAAATTCATTGATAACTTCAACAAAGAGATTTAAAAAATATATAAAAATGGAAATGGATATTATAAAAGGGAACCAGTCAGAAATGAAGAACACATTACCTGAGATGAGAAGTATATTAATGGAATAAACACATTATCTGAGATGAGAAGTATATTAAATGGAATAAGAGTGAATAAAGAAAAGGATCAAATGCCCTATCTAGAGGATGGGAAAGCCAAGGACACACAGTCAGAATGGCAAGAGATAAGATGCCAAGACTATAAAAATAATTTAAGGAGCATATGGGATACTATGAAGGGTCCAAATATCCATCTGATCAGCATACCTGAAGGAAAACAAGATGTTGAACAACTGTTTGAAGAAATAATGATGGAAAACTTCCCTAACCTAGTGAAGGAAATGGACATAAAACCTCAGGAAGCTCAGAAAATTCCAAAAATCAGGGATCTAAAGAGAACCACACCAAGACACATCATAATTAAAATGCCAAAGGCTAAATACAAAGAAAGAATATTAAAAGCAGCAAGGAAAAAAAAACAGATAGTTACATATAAGGGAACACCCATAAGATTGGCAGCTGATTTCTCAAAAGAAACTATGCAGGACAGAAGGGCTTGGCAAAAAATATTTGACAAGATGAAGGCCCAGGATCTACAACCAAGAATAATTTATCCAGCAAAGTTATTATTTACAGTTGAAGGACAGATAAAGAGCTTCATGGACAAAAATAAGCTAAAGGAATTTATCACCACCAAGCCAGTATTACAGGAAATGTTAAAGGGACTTCTTTAAGAAGAAAAAACATGTACCAAAAACAGGAATAAAGAATGGCAACAACTATATTCCTGTCAATAAATACCTTAAATAGAAAAGAATTAAGTGCTCCAACCAAAAGATAAGGGGCTGAAAAGATAAGAAAACAAGACCCCTACATATGAAAAGGAAGGGGTTGGATAAAGATATTG
>CM053506.1:38756939-38840829 GCA_028627145.1 Eidolon dupreanum
GAATGGCAACAACTATATTCCTGTCAATAAATACCTTAAATAGAAAAGAATTAAGTGCTCCAACCAAAAGATAAGGGGCTGAAAAGATAAGAAAACAAGACCCCTACATATGAAAAGGAAGGGGTTGGATAAAGATATTGCTCTGATGAACCTAGAAGGTATTTAAGTCAGACAGAAAATGATAAACACTATATGATTTCGCTTATATGCAGAATCTAAAAAATAAAAAAAACAAACTAATCAAAAACAGACTCACAAATATAGTGGACAATTTGGTGACAGACATAGGGGAGAGGGAGTTGGGGGACTGGGAGAATGGGGTGAAGGGTTAAAGAAGTACAAATTAGTAGCTGATGGATGGTCATGGGGATGGGGAGCATGGCATAGGGAATGCAGTTAGCATTAATACATTGGCTAGGTGGAGGGTCAGGGGAGGGAGGGTGCAACTGGGGGAATCATTTTATGAACTATATAGATGTCTAACCAATGTACTGTATACTTGAAACTAATTAAAATAATTTTTTTCTAGAGTGAAGATAGCTTAGGGGGTTTATGAGACAACATCAAGTAGACTAACATTCACATTATAGGAGTGCCAAAAAGAGAAAGGAGACAAAGGGAAAGAAAATATTTTGAAGAAATAATGGCTGAAAACTTTCTTAACCCGGGGAAGAAAATAAACACCTAGATCAAGCAAATACATATAGTTCCAAATAAGAAAAACTCAAAAAGGTCCACACCAAGACCCATTAAAATGAAAATATGAAGAAGAAAATGTTAAAAGGAGCAAGAGAAAAACAACTCATTATGTGCAAGGAAACCCCCATAAAACTGTAAGTAAATTTTTTAGCAGAACCTTTGCAGATCAGAAGGTTGGCATGATGTATTAAAAGTGCTGAAAGAAAATATGTCAATCAAGAATATTCTACCCCATAACGTTATCATTAGAATTGAAGGAGAGAGAGTTTTCCAGACAAACAATATCTAAAGTAATCATTTCACTAAACCAGTCTTATAAGAAACCTTAGAGAGATCTTTTTAAGCTAAAAAGGAAGAGTGCAAATCATTTTTTTTAAGCATATGAAAGTATAAATCTCACTGATAAATAAAAATATATAGTAGTAGTAGTGGATTAATCGCTTATGAAGTTTTTATAAAGGTTAGAAGACAAAGGTAATAAAAATTACTCTAACTACAACATTCAGTTAAGGGATACACACGATAAAAGATGTAAAATATGACATCAAAAATGTAAATGGGGGAGGGAGAGTAAAAATATAGAGCTTTAGAATGCATTCAAACTTAAATCGTTATTAACTTAAAATAGTACATTATAAATAGAAGGTGTTATATGTAAGCCTCGTGGTAACCACAAAGCAAAAACAAACAAACAAACAAACAAAACTATAGGAGACACACAAAAGACAATGAAAAAGAAATTTAAGCATACTACGAAAGAAAAGTCATCAAACCACAAACCAAGAAGGCAAGAGAAAAAAGGGAAACAGGGTTACAAAAGAGCCAAAATACAATTAACAAGATGCACTAAGTCCATACTTATCAATAATTACTTTAAATACAAATGAATTAAATTCACCCAATCAAGGTATAAAGTGACTAAATAAATATAAAAAAAGACCCATCCATATGCTGCCTGCAAGAGACTCACTTCAGATGTAAGAACACACATTGAAAATGAAGAGATGGAAAGAGATATTTTATGAAAATAGAAGTCAAAAGAAAGCTGGGATAACTATCCTTAGACAAAATAGACTTTAAACAATGACTGTAATAAGAGACTAAGAAGGGCATTATATAATAATTAAGTGATCAATCCAACAAGAGAATATAACATTTGTAAATATTTATGCACCCAACATAGAAGCTTAATACCAAGCAAATATTAACAGATCCGAAGGGAAAAATAGACAGCATTACAATAATACTAAGGGTTCTTAATACACCCACTTACATCAATGGAGAGATCATCCAGACAGAAAACCAGTAAGAAGATATCATTCTTAAATGACATGTTAGAGCACATGCACTTTACAGATATACAGAATATTCCATCCAAAAGGAATAGAATATACATTCTTTTCTAGTGTGCACATGGAACATTCTCCAGGACATCTAATATGTAAGGTTACAAAAGAAGTCTTAACAAATTTAAAATGACTGATATCATTCCAAGCATGTTTTCCAACTGCAGTGTTATGAAATTAAAAATCAATTACAAGAAGAAAACTAGAAAAGTCACAAATATATGGAGATTAAACAACATACTACTGAACTAACAATGGGTCAACAAAGAAATCTAAAACTTAATCAAAAAATACCTTGAAAGAAATTAAAATGAAAATACAAATTACAAAAACTATGGGATGCAGAAAGGCAGTTCTAAGAGGAAAACTCACAGCAAAAAAAATGTTTACCTCAAGAAATAAGAAAAATCTAAAAAAGAAAACTAACTTTATACTTCAAGATACTAGAAAAAGAACAAGTAAAGCCAAAATTTAGGAGAGAAAAGGAAACAAAAAGGGCAGAAATAAATGAAATAGGGACTAAAAAAAAAAAAAAAAACAAAGGAAAAGATTGATGACTAAGAGCAGGCTCTTTGAAAAAATAAATAAGTTGATAAACTTTTAGCTAGACTTGCAAAAAAAAAGACAAAGGACTCAAATAAAATCAAAAATGAAATAAGAGACATTACAAGTGACACCACAGAAGAGACTAAGAAAAACTATGCAACAACAAATTGGATAACCTAGAAGAAATAGATAAATTCCTAAAAATATATAACCTTCCAAGGCTAAATCATGAAAAATAGAAAATCTGAATTTTCTATTACTAGTAAGGAGATTGAATCAATAATGAAATATCCCCCAAAACTCAAGTTCAGGATCAGACAGCTTCACTGGTGAATCCTACCAAATGTTCAAAGGAGATTTACTACCAATCTTTCTCAAACTTTTCCAAAAAATATAACATGGAACACCCCCAAATTCATTTTATGAGGCCAGCATTAGCTGGATACCAAAATGAGACAAGGACACTACAAGAAAAGAAAATTATGGGCCAATATCTTTGATAAACATAGATATCCAAATTCTTAACAAAATATTAGCAAGTCAAATTCAAGAATACATTAAAAGCATCATGCACCATAATCAACTGGAATTTATTCTAGGAATGCAAGAATATTTCAAAATCTGCAAATCAATGTACCACATATTAACAAAATTAAGGATAAAAATCATATGATCATCTCAATGGATGGAGAAAAAGCATTTGACAAAATTCAACATCCATTCATGAAATACTCTCAATTAAGTAGGTATAATGAAACATACCTCAGCATAATATATGTTAAGGCCATAGCTAATGTACTCCACAGTGAAAGGCTAAAAGCTTTTCCTTTAAAATCAGAATAAGACAAAGATGCCCACTCTCATCACTTTTATTCAACATAGTATTGGAAGTCATAAACAAAGCAATTAGACAAGAAGAAGAAATAAAGGAATCCTAATTGGAAAGAAAAAAGTTGAACTGTCAATATTTGCAGATGATGTACTTTTAAATATATAAAATCCTGAAGACTCCACAAAAAAAAACTGTTAGAATGAATAAATGAATTCAAAAAAGTTACAGAATACAAAATAAATATACAGAAATCTGTTGTGTTCTTATACATTACTAATGAACAACCAGGAAGAGAAATTATGAAAACAATCCCATTTATAGTTGCATCAAAAAAAAATAAAATATCTAAGTATAAATTTAACCAAGGAGATGAGAAACCTGTACACTGAAAACTATAATATACTGATGAAACAAATTGAAGGCAAAAATAAATGGAAAGATTGAAAGAATTAATATTGTTGAAATGTTCATACTACCCAAAGCAGATTCAATGCAATCCTTATCAAGATAACAATGACATTTTCACAGAAATACAACAAACGATTCTAAAATTTGATAGAACTGCAAAAGATCCCAAAGAGCCAAAGCAATCTTAAGAAAGAATAACAAAGCTGGAGGTGTCACACCCCTAATTTCAAACTATATTACAAAGCTATAGTAATCAATACAATATGGTATTGGGATAAAAACAGACACATAGATCAATGAAACATAACAGAAATCCCAGAAATTAACTCTCACATATATGGTCAATTAACTTATGATAGAGAAGCCAAGAATATACAGTGGAGAAAGGATAATCTCTTCAATAAACATTATTAAGAAAACTGGACAACCACATGTAAAAGAATGAAACTAGACCACTATTTTATACCATGCACAAAAATTAATTCAAAATGAATTAAAGACATGACTTTTGTAAGACCTAAAACCATAAAACTCCTAGAAGAAAATACAGGCAATAACTCTTTGACATTAGTCTTAGTAATGTTTTTTTTAATCTAACACCAAAAGCAAAAACAAACAATTGGGACTACATCAAACTAAAAAACTTCTTCACAGCAAAGAAAACCATTAGTAAAATGAAAAGGCAAGTTACTGAATGAAAGAAAATATTTTCAAATCATATATATCTCATCATGGGTAAATATCCAAAAAATATATATATAAAAAAAAAACTCATACAACTCAAGAGCAAAAAAAAAAAAAAAAAAAAAAACCTGATTAAAAATGGGTAGAGATCCAAATAGACAGTTTTCTGAATAAGACAGACAAATGAGCAATATGAAAATATGTTCAACATCACTAATCATCAGGGAAATGTAAATCAAAACCACAAGGAGATATCATCTCATACCTGTTGGAATGGCTATTATCAAAAAGACAAGAAACAACAAGTGTTGGCAAGGATGCAAAGAAAAAGGAACCCCAGTGTACTGTTGGTGGGAATGTAAATTGGTGAAACCACTATGAAAAACAGTATGGAGTTTCCTCAAAAAATTAAAAATAGAACTACCATATGATCCAGCAATTCCACTTCTGGGTATTTATTCAAAGAAAAAAAGAACTCAAACTCAAAAATATATCTACACTCCATGTTTGTGGCAGTATTATAAACAATAGCCAAGATATGGAAACAACCAAAGTGTCGATCAACAGATGAATGTATAAAGAAAATGTGGTATGTATATACAATGGAATATTATTCAGTCATAAACATAAGGAAATCTTACCACTTGCAACAACATAGATGGATTTTGAGGGCATTATGCTAAGTAAAATGTCAAAGAAAGACAAATACTGTACTACCATGTCACTTATATGAGGAATTTAAAAAAAAAAAAAAAAAAAAGCTCATAGATACAGAGAATAGATTGGTGTTGCCAGTGGTATGGTGGTATGTAAATAGGTCACCCAATGTGATGTCAAAAGGTACAGACTTCCACTTATAAAATAAGTTTGTCATAGGGACTTAATTTATATGGTAACTATAGTAAATAATACTGTATTGCATAATTGAAAGTTGCTAAGAGAGATCTTAAAAGTGCTCATATAAGAAAAAAATTCTTTAACTATGTATGATATCAATGTTAACTAGACTTATTGTGATTATTTTACAATATATACAAATATCAAATTATTGTATTGTACATCTAAAGCTAATATAAAATTGTATGTCTATTATACCATAATAAAAATTTCTCTCTGTTCAAAAGTAATAATAGTAATCTACCAAATAATAGAGCATTATTGCTCATCTTTCATTAGAATAACTGAAAATCTGTTTTGCAGGAAAGAGAAGCATGAATAAAGCAGCAAGTATTGTATCCCTCTTCCCAAATACATTTCCTCCTTTTCCTGACAACATATTTTTAAATAAATCTAAGTCAATATTCTATACAAAGTAAACATTCAATGAGTTTATAAAAAGTATGTAGATTAATGGAGTAATTTCAGAAAGAGGACAAAAAGAAATCAGCTGAAGCAGCAGGAAAAAAATGCAGCCAGAGTTCTTGGAAGAAAAACTTCCTTGGCCCTCACTGCCAGTGCCCTGGCTTCCTCTAGTGGTCAGATCAATAGATTCGGGAGCCTACTAATTTCCATAATGAAAAAGTATCCAGTAGCATTGCTCCAAAAGAACAACTAGCCCAACAGTTGTCACTTTTCCTAATTTAACATTTTGTGCATTTGTACAAGATGCTGTATAGGTGTTACCTATAACATAAAAAAAAATATATCCTATACTCAGCATCATGTGTACAAAAGAGTATCCAATAAGTACCTGATCGAAAGCACTGGATTGGCACTTATTGTCCCTAAAATGTCAGTCTGAAACAATGCCAAAAAATACTGAAGACTAAAGCAGAAGGAAAAAACAGTCAAAAGAATAATATATTAATGTTCTATAAATATTAATGTTTAGAGGAAAAAAAATTGTTTTAGCATAAGAAATGGCTAATTACTCTTATATATGGTAATTATAGAGCAACCAAAATAAAGTATTACTAGGGAAAAAAAATTATTTCATTTTTCTGAACTTAATCCATTGACTTTCATACATATTTTCCAAATGAAGTTACAAGATAATACCACTCATTGAAAGGAAGTTTACAGCTAAGGCAGAAAATTAAAACACACATACATATCTCAAATGATGTTTTATTATAAGGAATGATAACAAAAGTTAAATCAAAAACATAGAACAAAATTAGGATTGAGATCAAATTAATAATAGTCCTATGGACTAGAAAGCACACTGGTCCTGGAGTCTGGGTTCAAGTCCTCACGTGCTATTTAAGAATCTCATACCTTTGGACAAGTCCCTACTACTTCAATTCTTAATCATGCTATATATAAAATGGGAGAAATTGTCCTTGCCTGACTACTTTATAAGATTATTGTTAAATCAGCTGAGGAAAAATTAATAACATGCATTTGACAAATATTTATCATGGACCTGATAGTATGTCACCATGCCAGAAATGGAGGAAAATAAAAGAAAATAGTTCTTGACCTAACAAAACTTAGAAACTAGCTTTACAGATTATTACTTTGTAAATTTAAAAGTTTTATAAATTTTAAGACCATTGTTATTAAACTCTTGAAACTTTTTAGTAGTGAATGAGGACTAAACAAAATAGTCATTCAATAATTGTTTATTGAAAGTCAGAAAGACAAATACTGTATGATGTCACTTATATGTGGATCTTAAAAAAAAAAAAAACTCATAGATACAGAGAACAGATTGGTGGTTGCCAGAGGCAGGGGTGAGGAGTGTGAGATAAGGGGTTCAAAAGGTACTTCCAGTCATAAAATAAATAAGTCCTGAGATGTAATGTACAGCATGGTAACTATAGTTAATAATAATAGTATTGCATATTTTAAAGTTACTAAGAAAGTAGATCTTAGTTTTTATCATGAGAAAATATATTTTTGTAACTATGTATGGTGACAGGTGTTAATTAGACTTATTGTGGTAATCATTTTGCAAAATATATAAATGTTGAATCATTATGTTATACACTTGAAACTAACATGTCATGTCAATTATACCTCAATAAGAAAAATTATTTACTGAGCATCATCTCTGTGCAAGGCAATTCTTGTGAAAAATAAAAAGATACACTTATTTAGATTTTTTTAATATTACTATAAAATTTATTTTTTTTATTTTGAGACAAGAACACAACATGAGATCTACCCACCTAAAAAAATTTAAATGTATATCATCACTGACTATAGCTACAATGTTCTACATGAGAACTCTAGTTTATTCATCTTGCTTAACTGAAACTTTATGCCCATTGATTACTAATTCCCCATTTCCCTCTCCCCCTTAGCACCTGGCAACTACTAGTCCATGCTTTGATTCTATGATTTTGACTGTTTTAGATACCTCATATAAGTGGAATCATATAGTATTTGTCTGACTGACTTATTTTAATTAGCCATAATATCCTCATCCATGTTGCTGCAAATTATAGAATATTCTGCTTTTTTCAGACTGAATAGCATTACACTGTACTTGCATACCACATTTTCTTTATCTATTTTCTATGAGCACTAAGGTTATTTTCCATATCTTGGCTATTATAAATATGCTCCTATGAACATGGGGGTATATATATCTTTTAGACTGTTTATGTTTTCTTCAGATAAATACCCTGAGGTGGAATTGCTGAATCATGTGCTAGTTCTATTTTTACTGGGTTTGTCAATTTTATCTTTTTAAATTTTATCTTTTAGCTTTGTTGTTTTTCCACTGTTTTTCTCTATTTTGTGTATTTCTGTTCTAATCTCTGTAATTTCTTCTTCTAACTTTGAGCTTAGTTCTTTTTCTAGTTCCTTGAAATACAAAGGTAGGTTGTTCGATATATTTCTTAATTTTTAATGTAGGTATTTATGTCCATGAACTTCCATTTCATTACTACTTTTGCTGAATTCCGTAAGTTTTGGTAAGTTATGTTTTCATTTTCATTTGTCTCAAAAAAATTTCTAATTTCCTTTATGACTACTTCTTTGACTCAATATTTGTTCAAAAGTGTGTTGTATAATTTTCACATATTTGTAAATTTTTCAGTTTTCCTTCTGCTATTGGATTTCTAGTTTCATTCCACTGTGTCCAGAAAAGATATCTGGTATGATTTCAATCTTAGACTTGTTAAGACTTGTTCATGACCTAACATGTACTCTATCCCGAAAAGAGCTGTGTGCAATTGAAAAGAATGTTATTCTACTACTATTGAGTGGGATGGTCTATATATGTTTATTATGTCCTTTTGGCCTATAATGTTCAAGTCTTCTGTTTCCTTATTAATCTCTTGTTTAAATGTTCTAACTCCTTATTGAAAGTGGGATATTAAAGCCTTCTACTCATTTTATTGCTATTTCTCCCTTCAGTTCAATGTTTGCTCTACAGATAATACCTTGTTTTATAACACTTTCCTTTATTGCCCTTCACAGATGTTACTTTTTTTTTTTTTTTTTTTTTTTTTTTGACAAATTGAAGGCAATACCCTCCACTAGATTACAATGTCTTTTTTGCATTACTCACTTGACTGCTATGGTCTAGGGGTATGGGACCAACCCAAAATACCTCTAACAGATGCCTGTATACATTTAGATCTCTTATGTTGAGTACATATGTATTTATAATTATTATATCTTCCTGGTGGTTTGACCTCTTTTATCATTATTTAATGTCCTTCTCTGTCTTTTTTGATAGTTTTTTACTTAAAGTCTATCTTGTCTGATATAAGTATAGCGCTTGCTCTTTTTTGGTTACCATTTGCATGGAATATCTTTTTCTATCTCTTCACTTTCAACCTATATGTGTCTTTAAAATCTGAAGTGGGTTTCTTGTATGCAGCATACAGTTGGGTCTGGTTTTTTCATCCATTCAGCCACTCTGTGTCCTTTGATTAAGAAATTTACTCTACTTACATTTAAAATACTGATTAATAGGAAAGAATATACTACTGCCATTTTATTTGCTTTCCATTAATCATGTAGTTCTTTTTCTCTCTTCTCCTCTGTCACTGTCTTCCTTTGTCTTGTGTTGATTTTTTTGTATCAATGTGCTTTGATGCCTTTTTTCTTTTGTATAATTTCTATGGGTATTTTCATGGTTACCTTGAGGCTTATATAAAATATTTTACAGTTATAGCAGTCTATTTTAAGTCAATACCAACAAGTTCAATCACATATAAAAACTCTACACTGTTACTTCTCTGCACACACACACTTTGCTGTTGTCACAATTTACATTTCATATTATGTATTTTTAACATACTTTAGGTTTTTTTTTTTAGGTGAGGCAATCCTTAGTTGACCTCACAGATTACAAGGACCTTGTCAGTTTACAATCCCTTATTTTTTTTTTTTACACCTACAGCACCTGGTCTTCCTAGGTGGTCTCCCATCCAAGTACTAGCCAGGCCTGACCCTGCTTAGCTTCCGAGATCAGACGGGATCAGGCTTGTTCAGGGTAACATGGCTGTAGACATATTTTAGTTATTTTTGATACTTTTTTCTTTTAATTTTTATACTAGAATTAAAAGTGATTCACTCCTCACCATTACAGAAATGCAGTATTCTGTATTTCCCTATATATTTCCCTATATAAACGCAACCACTGAGTTTCATACTTTCTTATGCCATAATATTGCTGTTTGGCATCTTTTCATTTAAACTTGAAGTACCCCTTTTAACTATCTTGTAAGGCAGGTCTAATGGTAATAAACTCCCTTGACTTTTATTTTTCTGGGAAACTATCTCTCCACTTCTGAAGAACAGTTTTGTTCAGTATAATCTTTTTCACTGGCAGTTTTTTTCCAGCACTTTGAATATATCATCCTACTCCCATCTGGCATGAAATATTTCTGATGAAAAGTCCACTGATAGCCTTATAGGGGTTTCCTTGTATGTGACATGTGACTTTTGTTCTTTGTTTTTCACTCTCTGTATTTGACTTTTGGCAATTTGATGATAGTGTGTCTCAGTATATATTTCTTTAGGTTTTCAGTATCTTTTGGGCTACTTGGATCTCGGTATCCATTTCCTTTCCCAGATTTGGGGTGTTTTCAGCCATTATTTATTTGAATATGTTTTCTAGTCCTTTCTATCTTGTCTCCTCCGGGACTTCCTTAATGCATAATTAATATGCATAATGATCTCCAATAAATCCCTTAAGCTGTCTTCAATCCTCTCATTTGTTTCTTTTTGCTCCTCTGACTGAATTACTTCCAATGGCCTATCTTTGAGTTCACTAATCCTTTCTTCTCTAGATCTAGTCTGATATTAAATCCCTCTGTGAAATTTTTGGTTCAATTATTATGCTCTTTAGCTCCATAATTTCTGTGGGGTACTTTTTATATATTCTATCTCTTGTGAAAATTTTCTTTGTTCTCTTGACCTCAGTGAGCATCTTTATGGTTGTTATTCTGAACTCTCTCTCAGGTAAAGTATATAACTCTATTTCACTAGGATAAGTTTCTGGAGATTTGTATATTCCTTTGTTTGGAACAACTTTATATGATTCATTTTTCTGACTCTGTTGGTGCTTGTAGACCAAAAAGTCACCTTTCTTAGTCTTCATGGACTGGCCACATACAGGAGAATACCCCCCACACTTGTCAGCCTAGCCTCTGGCAACTTTCTCCCTCCATGGGGAGAAGCAGGCAACTGGGGGTTTTGTCTGCCTGCACTGTGCTGAGATGGGGTGGGGAGGATGTGGTGTCTATCAGTCTAAACTACTTTGTTTGAGTGGCTAGGCTATGCTAGATTTATTAGAGCTCTAAGACTGGCAAAACAGAACCTAGTCCTCTGGGGAGGCCCCTCAAAAAAAATGGAGTGCCAGTCCATGAACTAATCCTTTCCTTCCCCCAGGAAAAGCTGGAAACTAAGTGGTCTCTTCCTGATTGTATAGTGCTATGCCAAGGTTACAGATTCTGGTGAGATGGTGTCTGAAATCTCCCTTGAGGCAAGACTGAACACAAATATATTGATTTTTGATCCAGTAAATTTTGCACTAAATCACAATGTCTCAAAGATTTAAGACTCCTGGAAGGCCATTTGATGCTTCCCTTTCCCTTGGAACAGATTCCAATCACTTTCCAAATTGTAGACTGTTCCTCTTTCATTTCTCTCATTTATTCCCCCACTGCACCTTATCATTTCACAACCAGATGAATGCATCAGCTTCATCACTGGCCTCTCTGCCTCCATTCTGCCCCCCTTGTCCACTGCTCCTGAAGTAATGGTCCCAAATTACAAATCTGCTTATATCATTTTCCTACTTAAAATTCTTTAATAGTTCTACCTTAGCTTTCAGACTATAGTTCAAACTTTTTAATATAACACATAGGTCTTTCACAAGTAGATCTATGCCTATCTCTTCAGCTTCAACTCTTAATTCTTCCATAAAATCATCCTTCATCTCAGCCATTCAGAAGTATTACAGGTCTTTGAACACATTCTATTGCCTTCAGTTAAAATTCTCTCTTCCTCCACTAAGTGCTTTGTCTAGTTAACTCTTTTTCCAAACTTGGTCATGCATCGTACACTCAAAACACTCTTCCCTGATACAGTTGCCATCATGCCTCCATAACACCTTACACCAACCTCTATCATAGTAACTTACATGTTAATTTATTTCTTATCTAGTCTATAAATTCCAGGAGGGCAAGATGACGGTATTTTTTCTAAATTTCAAAAAATAATCATTTGCTGAATGAATTAATTAATCATATTGGAGCTACCTGGAATAATCCTGGTCCTTTTTAAAAGTTAAGATCTTCTGCAGAATACTTGGCCTCTAACAGCTCTTAATTATACAATAATTTCTCATATTTTTAATAAAAAGCTTTTTAAAATTTTTGCCAGTACATACTTTTATTTTAATGATAGAAGATGGCCTCAAAAACTCTCAGCCACCAAAATAGTAATGTGAGATTTTCTGTCTACGTTATGAATATCCTTCATATTCAGAATCATTTTTAAGTGTACAAATGCTTTATAGAAATACATGCAGCAAATTTTAAATATGTATTTGACATAAGAAGTTATTAAATACTGGATTCATTTCTATAATGGCTTTGGTTTAATTCCTAATTCAAAGAGACCAACATTCCCATTTTAAAAAATAAAACTGGTTATGGTATGATAAATGGAAAAAGTTGAAAAAGTTAGTCAAACTCAAGAATGAAATTTATTTCTCTTTATTTTTATGGAATAAAAACAATATTGCACTGCAACTTTCAAAAAGTGGGAGCAAGGTACTATGCTGAAGGAAGATAGGACAGGAGAAGGAAGAAAGGTAAAATAGTTCTTGCCAAGTAATTTATATATTATTTAATCTTCACAAGATGTTTTCAAAATGTTCAGAGTAAGTTTTGTTATCCTTATATCTCAGAAGAAAAAAAAACTCACAGATTTTAACTTTCTCAAAGTCATCCAGTTAACAGCAGAGCCAGAATTCCAGCAGGGTCTCCCTGCTGCCAAAAGCCATGTTTTCTCTCCATATTGTCCTGCCCCTAGAGAAAGCAAAAGATCCTGGCTAATCTTCTCTCAAAGTTGGTCCTTATAAAACCCAGAACAAATAGGATGTGGAATCTTGAGAAGTATAAACAGTAAAGAAAAGCTCAATAAACTTGAACAGTATCAAAAATAAATTTTTAAATTTTCCTATAGAAAATTATGAGCAACAGTGGTAATAAAGCCAAATTGCCCTTTCAAGTTTCTGTAATTAATATCGAAATATTATAATTTGTTTCCTCTTTCATCTCTTACCCTTGATTTGGACCTATTTCCTTCAGAAAGGAGCATGTATTTCCTTAAGGAACTAGATACTTTAAAACTGCCAAGTCAGAAATCCTTACTATATTTAAATATATATAAATTCTGTGTTAGTTGGCAGTATTTATCATAATGAGAGCTACTCAGTGAACCATGTTTGCATTAGTTGGTGGTCTTGGTCTATGTCCTTATAAATGCTTGATCATAATTGCATCTCTGGGGCAGTCTCAGTGGAAAGAGGATAATTAAATAAAGATAAGAAAGTACAAGGAAATAAAGAAATGTTCAGGTACAGAATATAATCAAAAGTAGAGTAACATCTCATTTACCTGACATTTAAGAGGAAATGTATTTCAAAAGGGATAAAAAAAATTCTGTTATTTGGAAAAATGTCATAATAAGAAAGAAAAGAGTAAAGCTACTAAAGAAAACATTGTGAAAATAGAAAAATTCCTTGATACTGCGCATAAAGAATAAATACAAAAATTTGGCAGGGACTTGTGCAACAGGGTCAGGGGGGATCTTTTAAAGCTCAAAATGAGCAGATTGCATGAAATAATAAGATAAAATTAGGAAAGAGGAGGAGAGACAGGCCTTTATACATTATATTCAAAACAAGGGCAATAATTAAAAGGCAGTTCATTGCTTTTTAAAAAAGGATAAATGCCCAGAAGAATAAATCTGTATCTTTAAAATTGACACCCATCCCCAGAATATATCTATAATTGATTATTATATAGTAGGATGTGTGTGTGTGTGTGTGTGTGTGTGTGTGTGTGTGAGAGAGAGAGAGAGAGAGAGAGAGAGAGAGAGAGAGAGAGAGAGAGGAGAGAGGGGAGAGGGGAGAGGGGAGAGGAGAGGAGAGGGAGGAGAGAGAAAGCACTACAAAATTTTTCCTAAGGAAGGAATTGTCTATATTGAGGAAATACTTCAAGGAGTAATTTAAGGTAGATAGTGACATCTCAGGGTACAAATTAACAGACGCCAAGAGACAGAAATTCTTGCTGTATTCAGATAACAGAAATTCAGCAGTGTGAGGGAGAACAAAGGAGAGTAAGTAGAGAGGAAGGTGGAAGAACAATGAGATGAAGTAGCTAAAGTATTTTTAAGATTTCTAATATATAAATTGAAGCAACTTCAATTTATTAGAATATATTGCTACACAATAGAACTCCTTTCCTTCCATCTTCCCAAGTTTCTATAAGGTTTTCCATATACATAAACATACCTTGTCTGAGAGTAGTTGAGTGAGTGAGTGAGTGAGTGAGTGGGTTAAAATCAAGGGGAAAAGGATCGAATTCCAATTATGAATTAACATATTGTAGAATTGGGATATGAAGACCATCCAAAACTAAAGTAATTCAGTAGAAGTAAAAGCTTGGAGCCAGAGGTGACCCTGAGAAAATGAGACAGAGATTTTACAGAAATCTTGGGGAGAACATTATACTTGACAGGACACAGAATGAGGATTCAAGCCAATTATATCCAGATCTTCAGGACAACCTCAGGAGATCTCAGCAGACAGGTGGTTTACAACCATATGTAAGTGGATTGTGAATAACTGAAAAATGAAAGTCAAAAAAAAGAAATAAATAAAAGGAATAAAAGCAAGTAAGCAATGGTCACTTAGAGATCTTATGGGGTTCTTAAGAGTAAGTCATGCCAAATTAACCCCATTTCCTTTATAACTGGAGTTACTAGACTGATAAATCTGCAATGTCACAGATAGAATATCTTGATTTCAGGAAGGCTTTAGAGAAAGTTTCTGAGGATAAAATAAAGTGAGTTTGAAGCTCATTTCAACAACTTCACTCAATATGTGTTAGTACTTGATTGATGTTATCTGAAAGATATAACACTGTATTCCATGTTTATAAATAATTGCTAATTATTTATTAACAATTTTTAATAAATAATTTAGTAAAATCTGAAAATGAAGAAAAGGCAAAATCAAAAATCAAAAAAATCTGGATGGACCATAACAAAAAGCCAGAATTAACAAGATGCAATTCAATAAATATAAATATAACATCTACCTTCACATACAGAAAGATAAAATTAGTATCAGAGGAGGAAGACCTGAATTAAGAGTAGTTTGAGTTCAGAAACTTGGAGGGTTTTAATTGCTTACAAAATCAGTATGAACCAACAGTATGATAAAGCTATCATAATAGGTAAGATAATATTAGACATTAAACCAGGAGGCAATTGTCTGAGCATATTATGCAACGTTCACATTAGAGAGTTTATCTTTATTTCAAGATATTTTTGATTTCAACATTTTATGGAAGTTACCTAAAATCTAGAGTATGCATAGAAAAAAATTTACAGAGATAATTTTGGAGATTTTTATTCTTGTATTGGCAAATTAGTAATTCAGTCTAATCCTTCTACTGAAGAAACCTAATAAGATTTGATGAAATATAAAACACTTCATCTTTAAAACATCAAAGAGCAAATAAAACAGTGAGGAATTTTCTGAGATGAGTTCCAGAAGAGATAATATTGAGCACTCAAAGACAAGACACCATGAGCAAAAACTAGCATAATGATAACATAAGCAGACATGCAGGAAGTCCAGACACTGAAGTTTTCAAACTTGAACTATAAAACAAATCTGCTTACCATGTTCAAGTACATCAATATCAAGATAGAAAATTTTAACAGGAAACTAAAAAATCATACAAGATATGGAAATTCTAGAATATTCAGAGTAGTCTGAAACTGTCATACAAAGAATATTCGAGGATCAAGAAATCCTTTTAGCCTAGATAAGAGAAGACATAGGTAAATCTAAGAGTAATCATTAGTTATTTGAAAAACTGCTTTTCCTATTGCCTTGATTCTGTGCTGCTCCAGCAAGCATAGCTAGAAGTAATGAATGGGACTAGTTGGGAGGCAGATTTAAGCTTAGTTTGAGAAAAATGTCTCCAACAATTAGATTTATTCAAAATCAGGTTCACTATCTCTCAGAATTGAGACCAGATCACTGATAGCTATCATATATTCTGTTAGACAATTGTGTATTGTATATTGTAGGAGAGAGTCTATCTACTTCAGCAAGATATTAGACAATAAGGCACTGGGGTTTCTCCACTATTGTTTTGTATTCCAAGTAGAAATTTAATAAAAGCATAAATATTATTAGAAATAATAGAAACCACTATTTCCCAAAGTATAGTCTGAGAAAGTTCCAGGATTAATAAACTATAGAAGAATTCTAGGGTCAAAAAATTTAGAAAAGTCTGGGTTAAGCAAAGTTAAACAAGTTTCAATATCTCCTACTGACTTTACCATGTTAATGTGCATTAAAAACATTCAAAGGAAATGTCTGTGTGCAGCATTAACCATAAAAAAATATTTTTTCATGTTGCATATTTATAAGACAAGTTCTGCAGAATATTTTGGGAGGAAATGTTGGGCTAAATAATTCTAAACTTAATGAGCTCAAAAAATTCATTTTATTTGAAGCCTCAAGAGAATTGAGCTGACAATACAATACACATACAAATTTTTCGTAAGAATAAAATAATGAAAATCTATCACAATTTACCACAAAAGTTCTTCCCTTTTTCAAAGATGAGGTACATTATTACACTATAAATACTTATAAGTGGTTTAAGTGATCTACCCCAAGTTCAGGCTCTGATGAGTCATGAATACATGTGGGAGAGGATAGTGAGAGTTAAGATGCCTCCTCTTCCTGACACCTAAATTCCTTTAACAACCTGTGACATGCCTATGAACTTGTCTGAACACTCCTGAAAGTTATTTATAATTAAAGCTGTTCTAACCCTTGAAGAATTAAGTTTCAAATGTTTTTTCTATTGCCTTGAGCAAGTTTATTAAATTCAATATGCCTCAGTTTTTTCATCTGTCAAATAGGAATCACAGAGATTTCCAGTCAAGCTGGCAGACTAGATAAATGCTATGCTTACTTCCTCTCACAACCATGTCAAAATTATAAATAAATTATAGAACAACTATCATTGAGAACCACCTGAAGAATAGCTGAACAGAAGTTTTATAACTAAGGGTATAAAGAAGCCACAATGAGACTAGCAGGGTGGAGATACGGAACAGGCAGCTCCCACACTCACAATATGGCAATTAAAAAATTGGAAGGGATGGCTCAGTTGCAGAAGTCCCTCTGAGGAATGAGGGATCCCAGACCAACTCCTGGCTCCCCCACCCAGTGTTAGGAAGGAGAGTCCCCATAACATCTGTCTGTGAAAACCAACAGGGACTGCATCTGAATGAGACAGATGGCTGCTGAAGACCCAGAAACTCCTCTATAGGGGCCTGTGCACAGACTTTCTAGCTTGCAAATTCACTCACCCTGGGCACCAGTATGGGGCAGCAGCTGGAAAAGCATCAGGCCCATACAGGAAGAAACTGAATTGACTAACTTCAGAGCAAGGGCTAAAGCGGGGAGGGATCAGTGCAGCTCTCTCCAGGGGCAAAAGTGTTGGCAGGAACCAATTTTCCAAAATTGAATGCTATCTCCACACAGCCGGCAGGCACAGGTGGACAAATAATCTGAGTCTCCATTAACCTGGCTAACACCATTTGCCCTGCCCTGAGACCCCTACCCACCCAACTTGGACGCCCAGTGTGAGGCATTTCCAGCAGCTTTTCCATGTAAGCAGCTTGGCTCAGCTCACAGTCTTAATTGATACTTTTAGAGCATTTCACAAAAACCAGGATAATATACATTCTTTTCAAGTGTTTTTCAAGGAAAATATACATACATTTTCCAAGATAGACCAAATGTTAGGCCATAAAACAAGTCTCAATAAATTTTAGAAAATTGAAATCATATCAAGCATCTTCTCTGATAACAATGGTATAAAACTAGAAATCAACTACAGGAAGAAAACTGAAAACCACACAAACACATGGAGGCTAAATAACATGCTACTAAATAACTGGGTTAATGATGAAATTGAAAAAGAATTCAAAAGATACGTTGAGACAAATGAAAATGAAAACACAATGACCCAAAATCAATGACACAGTGAAAGCAATCCTAATAGAAATATAGGCTTACTTCAAGAAACAATAAAAATCTTAAATAAAGCATTTAACCTTACATCTAAAGAAGCTAGGGGCAAAAAAAGCCCAAAGTGAGAGGAAGAAATAATAAAGATCAGAGTTGAAGTAAATGAAATACAGTATAAAACACAAAAGATCAATAAAATAAAGAGCTTGTTCTTTGAAAAGATAAACAAATTTGATAAGCTGTTAACCAGATTTATCAAGAAAAAAGAAGACTCAAATAAATAAAATCAAAAGCGAAAGGGGAGAAATGACAATTGACTCCACAGAAATATAAAGAATTAGAAGGAAGTAATATGAATAATTATATGCCAACAAACTAGACAATCTGGAAGAAATGGATAAATTACTAGGAACATACAATCTTCCACAACAATGTCAAGAAGAAACAGAAAATTTGAACTGATAACTACTAACAAAAATCACATTAATAATCAAAAAACTCCCAACAAACTAAAATCTTGGATTAGATGGTAATTTTACCAAATGGTCAAAGAAGAATACCTATCCTTCTCAAATTATTCCAAAAAATTCAAGAGGGAAGAATCCCAAACTCATTTTACAAGGCTAGTGTTACCTTGATTCCAAAACCAGAAAACAAAGTTATGAAAATATATATGCCAATATCCCTATGAACACACATACAAAAATCCTCAACAAAATATTAGTAAACCAAATTCAGCATGCTATGTGACATCAAACTATACTACAAGGCTATAGTAATCAAAACAGCATTGTACTGGCATAAAAACAGATGAATAAATCAATGGAACAGAATAAAGAGCCCAGAAATAAATCCACATCTATATGACCAATTAATTCATTATCAAAGAGGCAAAAATATATAATTGGGCAAAGACAGTCTCTTAGATAAATTTTGAGAAAACTAGACAGATACATGCAAAAAAAAAATTAAACAAGACCATTTTCATAAACTATACACAAGAACAAACTCAAAATGGACTAAGACTTAAATGAAAGACCTGAAACCATAAAACTCTTAGAAGAAAACATTAAGCAGTAAACTCTTTGATATTGCTATTAATAATACCTTTTGGATATGTCTCCTTGGGCAAGGGAAACAAAAAAGAAAAAGAAAACAAATGGGACTACATCAAACTAAAAAGTTTTTGCAAAGCAAAGGAAATTATCAGCAAAACAAAAAGACAACCTACTGAATGAAAGAAGATATTCACCAATGACACATCCGATAAGGAGTTAATATCCAAAATCTATAAGGAACTCACACAGTTTAACACCAAAAAACAAACCCAATTAAAAAATAGTCAGAAGACCTCAATAGACATTTTGCCAAAGATGGCATACTCATGGCCAATAGACATACAAAAAGATGATCAACATCAGTAATCATCAGAGAAATGTAAATTAAAACACAACGAGATACCACCTCACACGTGTCTGGATGGCTATCATCAAATTAACAAAGTGCTTGCAAGGATGTGGAGAAAAGGGGACCCTCATGTACTGTTGGTGGGATTGTAAACTGCTGTAGCTACTATAGAAAATAGTATGGAGGCTGCTCAAAAAATTAAAAATAGGCTTCTGGGAAAAAAATGGCATAGATGACAGAGGCTTTGTTCATTGCTCTTACGACCATATCAAAATTGTGACAGAAACACAGAGCAAACAGTAAGCAAAGTTATGTAAGATCTAGATGAATGGAAGCACTATAACTAAGGAGCAAAATAATGAATCAACTTGCAATGAGAGAATGTAGGAGACAGTGAAGATGCAGGCTGCCTAGTTTCTAGTGGCTGAGTACAACAGAGGCTAGGCAGTAGAAGCCAGTCCCTGCAGATGCCTCTTAAAGGGCCTGAGTCCAGGAGAGGACTTTCATGATGATGGATCTGCTCATTCTGAGCACCAGCCTGGGTGGGTTCCACGGGGGGCACCAGGGACATACAGGGAGATAGTAAGTTTTCGGAGTGAGGGCTAGAAGCAAGGCTTTCTGCCAGGCAGAACTGCTGGTGGTATCTATTATTCCTCTGTTAAGCCTCCCACCTCATCTGCCTCAGTGTGCAGACGCAGCACCACCATAGCTGAAACATCATCAAACTGGATAACAGAGGTTGCTCCATGCAGATGATTCCCTGAAACTCTGCCCCCTACAATGTGAGGCCTCACCCAAGCCATATCCAGTTGTGTCCTTGGGAAATCCGATGCACCTTGCTGAGCAGAGCCAAGACTCACACTGGTGACAGTGGGCCTCGGCTTCTGGTATGGCATCCTGAGGCAACTATAAGCACAGCGTCTGTGGATTGCTTGGTGAATCTTAACAGATGGCCCCTGAGGGGCACAGGCTGGGGCTAAACTTGGCCTGCAGTTGAACCCCTCTCAAGACTGTGCCACTGGACACCAACTACACAAAGCCACACTAATAAGACTAGGAGACTTAGGAGCTTTGCTTAGTACATCAAAACAGATATAGAAAGCCAGCCAAAATGGGAAGACAAAGAAGCAGAAACCATATGAGAGAACAGAAAAGAGATCCAGGAATAATGGAGCCAAGCAATCTAACAGATGCAGAGTTCAAAATACTGGTTATAAAGATACTCAATGAACTTAGAGGAAGTTTAGATAAATTCATTGAGAGTTTTAACAAGGAGATAAAAAAATAAAAATGGAAATGGAAATTATAAAAAGTAACCAATCAGAAATGAAGAACACTATCTGAGATGAAAAGTAGGTTTGAGGGAATCAACAGAGTGGATTAAGAAGAGGATTGAATCACCGATATGGAGAATGGGGAAGCCAAGGACACTCAATCAGAATGGCAAGAAAAAAGAAACCAAGACTGTAATAATAATTTAAGGAGCCTACAAAACACAATTAAAGGTAAAAATATCCATGTCATAGGAGCACCTGAAAGGCAACAAAAAGTTGAAGAGCTATTTGAAGAAATAATGATGGAAAACTTTCCTAACCTGTTGAAGGAAATACACATACAACCCCAGGAAGTTCAGTGAGTTTCCCCAAAAAAAATGAACCCAAAGAGGCCCACACCAAGACACATCATAATTAAAATGCCAAAGGTTAAATACAAAGAGAGAATCTTTAAAACGGCAAGAGAAAAGCAGTTAGTTAACTACAGGGGCACACGCATAAGACTGGTAGCTGATTTCTCAAAAGACTATGCAGGACATAAGGACTTGGCACAAAATATTCAACGTGATGAAAACCGAGGATCTACAACCAAGAATACTTTACCCTTCGACTCTAAATGCTGAAGGACATATAAAGAGCTTCCCTGAAAAAAATAAACTAAAGGAATTTATCAACACCAAGCCAGTATTACAGGAGATGTTGGAGGACTTCTTTAAAAAGAAAAAACATGTATCAAAAAAAAGGAATAAAGAATGGTTATAACTACATTTCTATCAACAATTACCTCAAATGGAAAAGAATTAAGTGCTCCAACCAAAAGATAGAGCGGCTAAATGGATAAGAAAACAAGAATCATACATATGCTGCCTATAAGAGTCTCACTTCAGATTAAAAGACACATACAGGCTAAAAGGAAGGGGATGGAAAAAGATATTGCCTTGATGGACCTAGAGGGTATTGTGATGAATGAAATAAGTCAGATAAAGAAAGACATATATCACATGATTTCACGTACATGTGGAATCTAAAGAACAAAATAAACAACAACACACACAAAAAAAAAAAACAGAAATAAACTCATAGATACAGAGAATATTTCGAGGACCACTAGATGGGAGGAGGGTTGGGGGGACAGAAAAAAAGGGCAAATGGATTAAGAAATACCTATGAATAGATACAAAATAGGCATGGAGATATGAAGTGTAGCATAAGGAAAATAGTTAATAATGTAATAAACACGTAAGGGAGAAAAGGAGTACTAGATTGAGTGGGGTGATCGCTTTGTGAGTTATGTAGATCTCTAATCACTATGCTGTACAACTGAAACAAATATATTATTGTATGCCAACTATAATTGACAAAAAACTCATTGAATTGTACAGTGTAAAATTAGCAACTAATTTTCTATTATATTTCAATAAGACCAGGAAATTCTACTTCTGGGTATTTAGCTGAAGAAATCCAAAACACTAATTTGAAAAAATATATGCTCTCCTATGTTCACTTCAGCATTATTTAAAATAGCCAAGATGTGAAAGCAACCTAAGTGTCCATCGACAGACAAAGTGATAAAAAGTGGTGTATATGTGTGTGTGTGTGTGTGTGTGTGCGTACATATACACACATACACACAATGGAATATTATATTCCATTATTATATTCTGACTACAAAAAAGAATGAAATCTTGCTATTTCTGCCAACATGAATGAACTACAGAGTATTATGTTAAATGAAATAAAACAGACGAAAAAAGATAAACTCCCTAGGATCTCACTTATATGTGGAATCTAAAAATCAAAATAAACAAACAAACAAAACAAACAAATTCATAGATATAGAGAACAAATTGATGACTGTCAAATGGGAGGAGGGTTGGGGAATAGATGAAAAAAGTGAAGGGATTAGGAAGTTCAAATTGCTAGTTATTAAAACAGTCACAGTAAAGTACAGCATAGGGAAAATAGTTATATTATAACTATGTATGATATCAGATGGGTATGAGACTTATAAGGGTGATCACTTTGTAAAATAAATGTCTAATCACTATGTTGATTATCTGAAACTAATATAATATTGTGTCAACTTTAAGTGAAAAGTAAATTTTTTAAAAGGGATAATAATCATAGGGTTGTTATGAGGAATGAATTAAAGAAGATAATCCAGCACAGTGCTTGGCATATTATAAAAACTCAATAACTATTAACTATAATTTTTACTGCAAAAAAAATTTTTGCAATAATTTTGCTTTTCTTTGATTTACCATTACCTTTTGCTTCATTTGAATAACATGATATGTGTGAATTACCCAGCACTGTACCTAACAGTTAGTGGCTCTCAAAATCATAGTGAAGGTGCTCAGGGTCTTTATATATATATAATTACTTCTTAATTGATTATACAGGTGGCAATTTTCAACTTACAAAAGCCTTTCATTATGCTCTAACTCGACAAATCTAGAGTCTAAAATATAAAAAATATTGGGTCACTGAAACTAGAAACTACCTAGCACTTAATCTTTCATTCCTACTTCTTGGTTACAGCATTTGTTAGTGTCTGTATTCACATATGATAAAATGAATCTAAGAAACGTTTAGGGATTTTTAAGGTATTTGGCAAACCAATAACCAAATAACAAGAAAGATTTCTCAATATATCTTCCCTACTAATCTACTAGTAGACAGCTACTGGTGATGAGAACTAATCCCTTTCTTTAAAAGCTGCTTAAACAACAAAAAGTGCCAAATTGCTTTTTTGTGGTAATAAAACTATCAAAAGAAAGGAATATGAAATAATAAAGGGTTGGTCACTCTACATTAGGTTTCAAATAAGCATTAATGAGTAAGATAAAGATGCAAAGAAAAGTTTAGCCTTACAATTAGAGAAAATGATTTTGACAAGAAAGTCAATCAGACAAGGCCATCATTTGCTTAATGAAGTAGTAACAGTCACCAGGCCCCTTTATGGAAATGTAGATGTATTTATGGACAGAAGAGCAAGGGTCCTGTATAATTAGAAGATGGAGCAGAGAGGTTCTTCGTGACCTTTTTGTTTGTATGCTATTAATGACTTGGTCAAACTCAATAAATTAAGAAAGTAAAAAAAAAGACTTTAATAAAATTTTCTTTCTACTAAACCTTTGCTAATTGGATTTGCCTAGCAAAATAAAGCAAGCAATCTATCTTCCTGCCTTTGCAGTCACCAAGTTTAAATATATTCTTTACTCATATTAAACCCATTTATAGATTTTCATAACGAATTACTACAGATATCACAGACTACCTATAAACGTGTACTGTTTACCTTGTATCAAAAGGAGCTGGCAAAGTAATATTCACTTACAAACTAAAAAAAACTTCCAAATGTCTTAAATTTTATAGTTTCTCTTCCTCAAATCACATTTATATGTGTATAATTTATATAATTTATAGAACTATGTTATATGTATTTATTTATGTATTTATATAGGACATAATAATTAAATGGTCAAAGTCTAGAACTTTCTCCTAGCCATTTCTTTATCAGTAAGCCATCTTCTGCTATTAATTCTCCACTGGCTTTAAGACTAATTTCTGGCTTTGTTCTTTTGAGACATACATTAGTTTCATAACCCAATCCAATCAGCTTCTGCTGGGTGACATTAAGAAACAAGGGTGAGCAGGATGCACTAAGATTGATGCCAGGTTCAGAGGATGGAATTAGAAGCAAGAACAATGCCAAGGTAAATTAAGCCATCTTTTACTTACAGCTGACACGTGCTGCAAGAGACACATGACATCAATCATGTCTGCGAGGATAAGGAGTCTGGTAACTGCAGCCAACAAGGCACGGGCGGCTTGAACCACAGCCTCCCTTTTCGGGAGATAACAGGGGTCATCCGCAAATCTCTCAGCTGATATTTTCAGAGATTCACCTGAAAAACACAACCCCAAATAAGTCACATTTTAAGTTTCAGCTCTGCCTTTTGCAGCATTTATCATCCAACCTAATTCCAAGTACATTCCATGAATAAGCATAATATTTAAATACTGTCAGTTGACATTAGGACATTGTCTCTTAATAAACAATGCAGTTTCGAATTGACATTGGTTTTTTTTAAAAGCTCTGGCATTAAGAAGCATTATACCATTTTCCTGCAAGAAAATTGTGCTCAATTGACTAGCAACATCTAGTAAAATTGCTGTCAGCTTCTGCATTTCTGAATCTCATTTCCTGTGAAAGGTTTCATTACTAAGACTTCAACTAGAAACAATCTTGTTTATAAAAATAAGGTAAATCTTCGTTGAGTTACTTTCTAATTCAATGGATGTTTGAAAGAGCTAGCCTTTAAGATAATAAGACAGCAATTCTCTGATAAAACTTTAACATAGGCAGATTAATCCTTAGCTGTCAATATAATAAACTATATCCTAAACTTAGCCACAGAAATAATATTTCATAATACATAACTATTAGAGAAATTTGTCTACTGTTTTTAAAGTTTTTTCATTTAAAATACATTTTATTTTACAAGTAACATGTACTCATTCATTTTTAAAAGTTCACAATTCAGAAGGGTATAAAAATGAAAAGTCCCTCTTTACCCCTTTCCAGTAACGTAATTGTTAAAGAATTACCACATCCACTATTTTTTCAGTTTTTCAATGTAAACTTAATTGTAATATGAAAGCAATATGTGTTCATTAGTTTTAAAACAGTTCACCATACTGAAGAGAATAAAGTGAAAATTTTGTAAGTCTCCATACTATTCCCAAATACCCATTAAATTCTTGTATACCCGCTCAGAAATTTTTCCATGAATATTTTATGTGTGTGCATACATGTATACACATGTACATTTATATGTATATATTTGTTTTATATGTATTTTATGAATATACTCACATATTCATATACATTTATATATGAACGCATTTTTATAGAGACATTTTACATCATAGGAAAACACATAGATATTTTATATGTAATAAATGGAACATTGAAAATATGTAGGTCCTTTTCATAAATGGTATACTATAAAATCTCTCTACAATTTGCTCTTTTCACTTATCAATTTATTTTCTTTTCACATTAAGATGTGAAGGAGATGACTAGAAGATAATCACAGCTTAGTAATTAACAGTGTGGGCTCTGAAGCCATTCTGCTTCAGTTTCTGGCCTACTACCTTGGACAAGTCACAACCTCTTTATGTCTCATTTTTCTCCTCTGTAAATGTAGCTAATAATAATAATACCTAAAATTTTTATGAGAATTAAGTAAGAAAATTTTTTAGTTTTTATTCAAGAACTTCAGCATAAAGAAAATGGAGTAAATTATTTTATTAAATATAACAAAGATTAGTATTCCTTACAAAAAGGAGAAATGGAGAAAACCTATGAAGAGGGAATGAGACTATCTTAGCATGTTAAAAATCACATTTAGCTCTCTTAAGCAATATCAGGTTAGGAACTGAGACTCTTAAGTCAGACACTTCTGAGATCAAATTCTAACCCGCCACTTGTAGTTCTGAGACTTAGACACTTAAATACTTTCAGTGTTCTCATCATTTGAAAAGGGATAAAAATATTACTTATCTCACAGTGTTCCTAGGATGTTTAAATGAGATAGTTCATACTATATATTTAGCACAGTATCTGAAAATGGAAAGCACTCAAGAAGCATTAGCTGTTATTTTCTCAGGAAATTTCTAGTAAAGATGGTAAATTTTTAAGACCAGTAAATGGTGATTTTTATGTGTTTCTCTACAAGTCAGAATTGATGATAGGAGACTAAAAACTTAAAATGATCTCCAAAATTTAGAGAACAGATAAGTTCCCACCAAAAGATTATCTTTTCTGTCATTATTCTGAATTGGAAAGTTACAATACCCTGTATAGAACACTATCTTTGACTTCTTGTACTAAAACTAAATATACATCAAAAAAAAAAAAAGAATTATGCGTTGTTAACTAAAAATGTTGAAATGTTCAACAACTGGCTGAAGAACCATATTCAGAAAAAGATTATTTAAACTTGGAACAACTTTACAATCTTTGCCTCCATTAAGGGAATATAAAGAGCCAACCAAGTAGTACTATTGCGAGAAAAAAAGTCACTCCTTGGATGCATTAATATTCAATAAGTAAACTTCCTATTACTGGACTCATTCCCCTCCCTCCCCTGCACTTTTCCCAACCCTTTCCAGCTGATTTCAGCTCATACTTCTGGTCCCAATGTAAACATCACTTCTAGGAAGCCTTAGACTCCCATTACAGGTCTTACAGTCCTATCATAACTTCCATCATCATTAATTGTAATGACTTGTATCAAAGCATGTCTTTTCTTTTAAATCATAAGGGAGTAAGAGCTGCATTGGTCTTGGTCACCACAGTATTCCCAGGGTCCAGAATAGTGCCTACTCTATTGCCTGTATTAATACATTGAATGTGTGTTGCTGAATGAATATGTGAGTGAATATTATCCAACTTCCCTTTGACAAACACTTGTTTCCTATAAACACAGCTCTACCTTAGGCATCTGAGATATAGAGATCAATATGAAGCAATTTTGCAGCACAAGAAGTTCACAAACGAGAGTCAATGAACACAGTGACACAATCAAAGCTGGGCTCATATAGAAAGTACTAAGAGGCATAGAGAAGGACTTAATTACACGTGAGGTGTCAGAGGACACATAGAGGAATGTTCTAGGTAAGAGCAACATGTTCCAGCTAATGACAAAAATAGCTAGTGTATGGAATTTAGCCAGTTCACTGTCAAAGTGACTTGTATCAGGAGAAAAATGGCCATTTTCCTAATTAACTTGGAAAAAAAAAGTACAACAAATTTCCCTTCTATTTAGAATATAACATCTGTGCTTATAAGTTCTACACATGGGAGTCTATTTTTTTTAAATGTCATTCCCATATTTCTTATAATGCTTTTACTTTGAAGTTTAATAATAATTAGGAATTTTACTTTTAAAATACATGCAAATAAAAAACTACATTTACCTTCAAAATATCCCACTCCATACTTAAAAGCAATTTACTAAAGTCCTTGAAAATAGCACAAGAACTAGGTTTGGAAAGTTTCCTTATACTGGATTCATTTTGTCTTTTTCCTATCAAATATGTTCTTTTTAATCTTCAAAAAAACAGTTATGAAATGTCTTCTTGAATAAGGTATGAAGGTATATACTCTACAAAGATTTACATAGGTAAATCTTGTACATATGTTAGTGTAATATATGAAAAATTCTGAATATAAAAATTCAATATATAAAAACTTTATATGATCATATGAATAAACTCTGAAAGTAAAAATAGAAAAATTCTTGACCAAATAGACAAAATATTCTTCATTTTATAAAAGATACCTACATGGTTCTTTTATATAGCAAGTTCCTCTGCTATATTTAAAAATACAACTTCACTTTATAAAAGTGATTATATTGATTATAAACTTGAAAATCAAAAAAAAAACTGTATAAACAAAACATCCAGAGGAGAAAGTGGAACAACCAAAATGAAAAGGTGCAAGAATTAAAAATTCAATTTCCTCCAACTTCTATAATTAACATTAAATTTATGATTCAATTGAGATTTCTAGTATATACGTCTGGCCACCCTCTTTGTGTGTTTTAATAGATCATACACATGTAAAATGCACTAGTACATATTAATTGATTCAATATATAATAACATGCCTTCGTATAATGGGGTTCTCGGGCTAAAACTGGGGGTTTGGTTTTATTTATTTTAAATTGGGAAACAGCCATTTTTAATTTGAAAGCTCCTAACAGATAGGAGTTTGAATTTAACTTTGGAGCCAATTGTTTTTTTTGTTTGTTTTTTGGGATTTTTTTTTTCAGGGTAGAGGGTAGGATGACCTCAACTAGCTCCTAAATGTAGAAGGAGAAGGCAGGTACAGGCAGGCACTCCTTTAAATGTTTGAAACAGTTTGACTACATAGAGCAAAAATATTTTGTATGATAAAGGAAAATCTCGTGAGAGAGGGATGAGTCAAAAAGCCAGCTGCTGCTGTGTAGATACAGGCTTGCAAGTTATAAGGATTTCAGAAGAACCTATGGATTCAGAATGCAGGTGCATATGTTTGTCATTGTAAACTATTGGCTGTGTTTTATTTCCCT
The DNA here is from genome assembly GCA_028627145.1 of Eidolon dupreanum. Classification (NCBI taxonomy): domain Eukaryota; kingdom Metazoa; phylum Chordata; class Mammalia; order Chiroptera; family Pteropodidae; genus Eidolon; species Eidolon dupreanum. The sequence goes on from CM053506.1 coordinate 38,785,970, forward strand.
CTCATTATCTTCAAACTCTCAGCAAAGTCTTATTAAAAATTATAATTTGGTTCCAGCCAAAGCAAAGTAACAAAGACCAGATTTCTTTCCTACCTGAAACAACAAAAAATGAATAAACTATATAAAAAATAAATGGTTATAAAGGCATTGGGCATCAAGCAATAAAGGACAGTAATCCCTGAGAAGTGAAATATAATCGAGAAAAATCATTTGATAGCCCCAGCTTACTACCCTGAGAAACTTTCCAGGCCACACACAGGAAGGAGAAACTAAAAATTGGCTGGCAAACTCTCTGAGCTGAAGAGACAAAGCTGAAAATCCAGGGAGATTGTGGCATCTGAAGTACACACAACAGAGAGTAGGAAAGAAGAAAACTACACTGAGAGAGAACTCAAGATCTGCAGAGGCTGCCAGCTGAGTATTCAGTTAAATATTGGTCAACACATACATAGGAAGAAACTAACCAAGGCTAAGGAAAGAACTATCCAAAAGAATTTGAGGTAACCATACTTGGCACTCATACAGAGCTAGGAATAGTACTTGTTCCCAGACCAGAATAGAAAACTACATGATGCATGGGACTCTGGATAGAGTACATAGAAGGGTCTTGCCTCAATTGTGGGGAATAATTAGCCCTAGACGGAGCTTTGCCCCAGTTTCCCCTAACAAAGCTATTCAAAAGAGCAAAATTCCTGCCTTCGAGGCTGGCAGCAGTCATATATCAGAAAATTGCTGTGGCCAGGTAAAGCCAATAGCAAGACAACATATTAAGTTAACTAAAGTGAAAGGACATAGGTAACCTACCACTGAGCCCTTGACCATTAAAAACAATAAAAATGAGCTAGAAAATATTTTATTAGGGCTAATTCTATAAAATTATAAATTTTTATAAAATACAAAATTTGATGGGGCTAGTTTCTGTAAAACTGATGGAAACGTTATCTAACATCATAGTTGGAATATAGTAGAACCTCTCTTAAGAGACCTTCTCTTAAGAGACTATCTCCCTAGATTACTCAACCCTCTCAGCAACATATTAATGATAATTCTGCCTTCCTGCTCAATACTAAAAGATTATCTCAAGTATACTGGAGCCCTTCTGCTCTCACTAATTGAGGTCTACCAAGAGTCAATGTTCTCCCCAACCTTTTCATGTGAGTTCTAATTAATTATGTAATTTTACTAAATATATAAACTTATTAAATAAGAGTATAAAAAATCTGTTATTTCTTTAAAAACTAATTTGAAAGCTGAAGGAAATTAAAGAAAACAAAAAAAAAGATGTAATGATATCACATATTCACAGAGGACAAGACAATATTCTTAAGACAGCAATACTTTTCAAGATGATCTACAGATCAATCTAAGGTCTAAGCACAATCCTTATCAAAATTTTGCTGACTCTTTTGAAGAAATTGACAAGTTAGACCTAAAATTCATATGGAAATACAAAGGACCTGAGGTAGCCAAAAGAATCTTGAAAAAAAAAGCAAAGTTGCAAGAATCACACTTCACAATTTCAAAACTTGCTAGAAAGCTATAGTAATAAATAGAACTGATATCACAAAATAAACATTTACATTTATGGTCAACCAATTTTCAACAAAGGTGCCAAGAAAATATAGTGGGAAAGTAATAATATTTTTAACAATTTGTGCTGAGACAATTGAATAGTCACATGCAAAAAAAGAAAAATGAAGTTGGATCTCTATCTCACACCATACACAAAAGTTAATTCAAGATGAATCATATACCTATGCCAGAGCTAAAACTATAAAACTCTTAGAGAAAATTATGGGAGTATAACTTCATGATGTTAGGTTAGGAAATAATGTCTTATATATGCTATCAAATAAATTAAATTAAAAATTTGATATGTTAGACTTAATCAAAATTTAAAACTTTAGACTCCGAATAACCAAAGCAATTTTGAGCAAGAAGAACAAAGCTGGAGATATCACACTCCTGATTTCAAAATGTATTATTAAGCTATAGTAATCAAAACTGTATAGTACTGGCATAAAAACAGACATATAAACCAATGGAACAGAATAGAGAGCCCAGAAATAAACACATATATACGTGGTCAGCTGAATTTCAATAAAAGTGCTAGGAATACACAATGGGGAAGAGATAGTCTCTTCAATAAATGGGGATGGTGGGAAAATTGAATATCTGCATACAAAAGAATGAAATTGGACCCTTTTTCATACTGTATACAACAATCAACTCAAAATGGATTAAGTACTTAAATATAAAACCTGAAGCAATAAAACTCTTAAAGGAAAAATCTTCTCAACATTTGACTGGGCAATGGTTTATTATGGCACCAAAAACACAGAAAACAAGAGCAAAAGTATATAAGTGGGATTACATCAAACTAAAATGCTTCTGTGCAGCAAAAGAAACAACAAAATGACAATGCAACCTATGGGATGGAGGGAATATTAGCAGACTACTTTTTTTATAAGTTAGCATCCAAAATATACAAAGAACTTCTACAACTCAATATCAAAAACACAAATAACCCAATTTAAAAAAATAGGCAAACAGAGACTCATGGACATGGACAATACACTAGTAGTCACCGGATGGTAGAAGGGAGGGAAGTGGAAGTAGGTAGGTGGGGTAAAAGAAGTCAAATATGTGCTGACAAAAAGAAATATAACTGTGGAAGGTGAACACACAATGTATATATGCCTTACTGTTAAAATGTGCAGCTGAAACACTGGATTTTGTTAACCAATGTCACTATAAAAAATATATTAATTAATTATTCTTTCAAAAAATGGGCAAAGGACCTAAATAAAAATTTCTCCAAAGAAGACATACAAAAGGCCAAAAAGTATATGAAAAAGTATTAGACATCACTAATCATCAGGGAAATGCAAACCAAAACCACAATGAATTATTATTTCGCACTTGTTAGGATGGCTGTTATCAAAAAATCAAAGAACTGTTGGTGAGAATGTGGAGAAAAGGAAACCCTTGTACACTATTGATGGAAATGTAAATTGGTATAGCCACTATGGAAAACAGAATGGAAGATCCTCAAGTAATTATAAATAGAATTATCATTTGATCCAACAATCTCATTTCTGATTATATATCCAAAGGAATTGAAATATGAATCTCAAAGATATATCTGCACTCCCATGTTCACTGCAGCATTATTCACAATAGCAAAGATGTAAATAATATAAACATGCATTGAAAAATAAGTGGATAAAGAAAACGTGCTGTACATGTACAATGAAACATTATTCAACCTTTTAAAAGAAGGAAATCTTGCCATTTGCAACATGGATGGAACTGGAAAGCATTATGCTAAATGAAATAATCCAGACACAGAAAGACAAATACCACATAATCTCACTTTTACATGGAATCTAAAATAGTCAAATTCATTAAAACAGAGAATAGAGTGGTAGTTGCCAAGGGTTGGGGGTAGGGTGCAAAATGGGAAGACATTGATCAAAAGGTACAAATTTTCAGTTATGCAAAATAAAAAAAGTTCTGGATATCTACTGTGCAACACAGGCCTATGATTAACAATACTATGATTAACAATACTATTAATAGTTAAAATTTTGCTAAGAGGGTAGATCTTATGTTAACTGCTCTCACCACACAAAAGGTAAAAATAAATAAATAAATTGGGGGAGGGAGGAAATTTTTGGAGGTAACGGATAAGTTTATGGCATTGATTGTGATTAATTTCACAAGTATATACTCATCTTCAAACATGTCAAGTTGTATACATTAAATATCACTATTTTTTGTGTGTCAATAACACCAAAATGAAGCAACTTAAAAAAATTTTTTTTTATATTTTTCGACTTCAACATCAAGAAAGTGAAAAGATAACCTACAGAATGGGAGAAAATATTTGTAAATCATATATGATGAGACATATTCAGAATCTATTTTAAAAATTCTTACAACTCAATTTTTAAAAGACAAATAACCCACTTTTTAAATGGAAATAGGATCTAAACAGATACTTCTCCAGAGAAGAAATATAAATAGCCAATAAGCACATAAAAAGATTTTCTAACAAAAATGTAATTTAAATTATTAAAATTTAATTTAAAAGTACAAGGGTTTTAGTAAGGCCCTTTGTAGAGATTATTTTTTGATTATTTAAAAATGTCACATTTTTTTAGGCAAAAGCAAGAGACTAAAAACTTACCTGTACAGGAGATAAAAGAAAAGAGAATGAATGTATATGTAGGTGTAATAGAAACTGTCACTATAATAACTATTATGTACAGTGAATAGTTATTATAATGTAGTAAGAAAAGTGGTAGTCACACTAACTACTTTCCATGAGGGTAATATCAAGATCATTAAAAGAGTTGGGGTGGGGGGAAAGACGTTGAAGACTTGTTAACACTGCTACAAAACTCTAAGTAGAATGCACTTCCCTCAGAAACTTCTGGGAACCCTATAAAGCTCACTATGTTGCCAAAAAAAAACAAAAAAAAAAAACTGAGCTATACAAATTAGTTTTCTTTTGCACAAAAATTAACAGCAGTTTTAATTGTCTTTTCATTTTATTTTGTCCACCAATGTCTAAGAAACTTAAGATGTTTAATACGTAACGGATAAAATGATTTTGAAACTCCTTGGATTCTCAGTTTTTTTATCTAAGACAAGGTCGGAAAACAGACCAAATCCAGCCTGCCCTGTTTATGTACAAACAACAAACTAAGAATAACTTTTACATTTTCAAATGGTTGGGGGAAAAAATCAAAAGAAAAATATATCATGACTTGTAAAAATTATATGAAATTCAAATTTCAGTGTGCATAAATAAAGTTTTATTAGAATATAGGCATTTTTTATTTGTTTCTATAGTTCATTTCTAAACATGTCTATGCAACACACAGCATATGATCCACGAAACCTAAAATAATTACTATCTGGCCCTTTACAGAAACTGTTTGCTAGCTCCTCACCTGAGATAAGTGAACTAATACACATTTATAATCTTTTTTATAATCTCTTTTTTAAACATTAAATACTCCACTCATACACAAAAAAAATTCATACAACTAAAAAGTATCTCCATTTTGATGTATATGAATGTAGCTCTAAAAAGCCAATTATTTTTCATAATATCTTTATTTGGTTTTCATGTCTTAAATAAGCTAAATGTATGGACCTAGCCTGAAAATCCTAGACAATATAAAGACTGGTTTATCTCTTAAAAATATAAAATTTGACCCAGCATTCTTTTGGCTATAGTATTTATATATCTAATAATTTCAGCATCTCAGGAATTTTCCATACGCCTCAGTGAAATGGTTTCCTGAAGAAAGTTCAGCCAGCTCCAAATAATGCTCCCAGTATAATACCAAACAGAGTTATGAATTTTCTTCTCACATCCAAAGCCTAATAATAAAGAACTGCAGGATCAACAGCCAGCAAATCCAGCTTGTTCACTAACTTTCCATGAAATCCCAAGCAAGTCACATACTTTTTTTGATATCAATTTCCTTATTACGCAAATGCAAAGAATATAGAAACATGATAAAGAAAACAAATGAAAGCCAGTAATGCCCAGAGAAAACTACTATATAAATGGAGAGTTCTTAAAATTCAAACACGTCCTCACTACAGCATTAATATTTTATATCTTTTTTGTGTGAAAATTTATCATGTCAAAATCAAAGCTATTTCCATGAAACCATTTCAAACAATTTTCTTAACTGTAGAGCTTCAGCAAAACTTCCTACCTTTGTCCATCATGAAGCCCTTGTTATCAGCCACACAATTTTAGGGGTTCAACTGCCCATAGCCAGTGGACTATCAATAGTGACTCTCAATTCCAAATGCCTCCCTCCAGGAATGGTTGAAATTGATATTTACTGACCTATGTAAATGCCACAGGCTAAGGAAAAAAGAAGAGGTCAAAATATTGGAGGGTCGGGGGAGTAGAAATAAAAACTTTTGCAATGTGGGAGGGAAGGCTGTTAATTCCTTCTTTGGATTATTATCATAGGCTGTGAATATTTGGTGAAGATGATAAAATAGCAAATCTCACTAGGAGCGCCTAGCATCAAAAAGTAAAGAAAAGCAAGAAGTAAATATCAGCTTGTATAATGTGCTAGCACAGAGTAAAGGGTAAGTATAAATATTCAAAAACACAATCTAGCAATTCAAGGATTCATTTAATGTTACAAGTCCATGCACATGTAAGTAAAATCATTCTTAATTTTATAGTATTTTTCTAGTTGTTGGTTGTTAGACCAGGATTGGCCAAATCTGTGAGCTGATTTAGAATAATGATTGCAATTTTTAAGTGGAGTCTTCATTAAAATTTTTTCTCATATTTAACCCCATTTTCTTTAGTACTTATTCCCTTTCACTGTCAGAAACTTCTCTATTCTGTGATACTAAATTTTCATTAATTTGGGGACACTAGTGTGTCTAAAAATAGTGTTGCTGTAAATAACATGCTCTTCAACTAACTTCACTAACTCCTTTACTAAATAGATCCCTCAGGCATTCAGATGTATTGGCTCCTAAAATCCTTTGTAACTAAACCCCTTAGTTTTATTTTTATTATAATATTTTATCATATGGGAAATTTAATTCATTTACCTAGATTTATGCATACTCACTGCTATAACATCACTGATATTTCAAAGTTAATCCAGCCTCTCTTAATATTCTTTTCTTAGAAATAAGTTAGTAAGCTCTGATTCTACAGGAATGCCTTGGGTGACCAGTGAAATCTGACCATTTTACAATTCTCTTAAAATATTACCATGAATTAACTCAGAGAGTCTCTAGTCCAAAGCTTCTCACACTGGTATGGGAAAAACAATGTTAAGAGACCTACTCTCTACTTATTAGCTAGATTTGAGAAATGACATTCGAAAATATAGGAAAGAAAATTACCCTCTGGAATTAAACTCTATAGTCATTACATACACAAAGGATTGGAGGAGAGATATACCAAAAGGAGAAAGGAATTTTCTTTTCACATCCAAGAAAATGATTATGATAAACTATATTGCAAGAGTAAATAATCAGTCATCTTAAGAAACAGAATGGATCTCAGGCATCAGATAGTGGCTAATTTTGACTACATATTGCTTTAAAGTAGCATGTCTAAAGAAGGAATTGAATCAACCATAAAAAATATAAATTATAAAAATTGGTCATATCCACCCAAATACTTTCCAATGGAGTGAAAGCTTTATATAATAAACTTTAAATACTATAAATCTTACCCATTGGTAAAATTATCTCTGTAGAAATGATAGATTAATCTGATGATTTTAACTTGATATCATTAAACTTTCAGTTTATACTACATACTTCCTTTATACTAGTTCTATGCTCACTAAGCCATCTTCTGGTTATCATTTATGTTCCTAATATTGATCTGTCTACAATGAGAAAACATACTGATTGAGTGGTGTGTTTTGTTCTGCATAATAACTTTATTATTCATCATAAATTAAAAATCAGTTCTGATTTTACATCTTAAGCCTCATGATCTTGGTTAACATGAGTATGCTCCTAAAATGCAAATCTTGTCATATGTATCTGACAGAAATCATAGTTGCAAATAACAGAACTCACTCTAGATAATTTAAAGGTAAAGGAATTTATTCTGTATTATTACATTATTTACAAAGTTTCCATGAGGCCCAGAAAAGCCAGGCTTGAATATTAAGCCAGAATGTAAAAAAGTAAAGAGCTGATTACTTTTTTATAGAAACCTGCCCTGAAAACAGCCTTCAGAGGTTTTGTGCTTTTTAACAATTAAACCTAACCTGCTATATTCATAATAGCATTCAACTGCTTAAGAACTTACAGTTATTTCCTAATCCCTAAGATATCAAATGTAATCTTTTTTTTCAACATGAGTTCAACTCTGAATCAGCAAGCCCTAAATTATTTAATTTCACTTAATTCATTTTCTGCCAAGTAAACTTTACCATATTCCTGTTGACATTATTAATTTACCTTTGTTCAGACCACTCCATCAACTGAGAGGTCCACCAAGTCCATCAGTTCTTTTAAGATGGCACCCTGAGCACTCTTATTTAACCAAGTCTTTCCCAGACCTCACTGAGATGGGAGTAGAAATGCACACAAAAAAAGAATAAAACAATAACAAAATTGTTAAGGGGAGTCAACAGCAGCTGAGATCCTCCTGGAAGATGAAAAGCTGATGGAAGGGTGTTGACAGATAAAAACAAGAACAGAGAACTACAGTCTAGAATAAGCCGAATCTGCAGAGGATGTTGGAGACATTCTACCCACTGGAATCCAAAGAGGCCAGGCTTGGAGATATGATACAGGGCAGAACTGAGCAGGGATCTGAAAACCAGGGTGATTAACTGATTTCCTATACATGATATGTTGTGACCCCTGTCTCTTTCTCTATTACTGTTTGCAAAGCAGCAGGCAAATCATAAAAAGGGGGTTTTTTTTAATCCAAACAAGGTGAGGAAATCATTTAGAGAGAACTGAAGCACCTAGTATGTTAGTGGACTCCAAAGTAAAGCCCTCCTTATTCTGACAGAGAAAGAAAGAGAGAGGTTCGCAGCTGTTTTACGGCAAGAAAGCAGAATAATGCCAAAAAAAATGTGTGGGATAAAGGAAATAGTGTGCCTGACCCAGAGATGTCTACAGATGATAATCAAGTTGATATATCATTGAAAGAAAAAGTTTCAGAAGAAATGTCTCTGTGGAAAAGAAACAAAAAAAGGAGGATTCCACGAAACAACTGTTAAGATGAAAAAAATGACTAAACTTTAGAACATGGTAAACGGATTCAAAATATCTAGAAAAACACACATATATACATACATACATATATATATGTGTGTGTGTGTATATATATGTGTATATATATAGTTTGTATGTATGTATGTATATGTATATATATATAGTTATATATATATATGTGTATATATATCTGTATATATATATAGTTTGTTCTTCTCCAAGAAATGCTTATACTTGGTCCTTTTTCTGTCCACATCACATACTTACAAACTGTTAAAAAAACAAAGCAATTTTATCTCTGGCTCTGAGAATTATTTCTTGCTGTGCTTTTTCCCTTTCCTTAAAAGAATTGATTCTATCCTCGCCCCATCACTGTCTGTACACCAACTATTAATAACTTCACGATAATCACATTTATCTGAAAGGTATAAGAGAATAGCATAGCCTTTAATCATAAAGTTCTCCTTGGGACACACAAGCCAGAAGTCTCTTTCAAGAGAAATAAAAATTATTAATAGTTATCTAGCACTTAGATAACTCAGAAACAAGCATTTATAAAGGTATGTAAAATGTTGCATTTCTATGTAATAAGTTTTATGCTTAACTGCTCAAGAAAGACACCTAAGTAATAAAATATTACATGGAAAAATCATTAGAGTTTAGTAACTTCCATTCTTTAAGATTTATTAAGTATATGGTGGTCTTCAAACAAATCTATTAGAGCACATAGCAGACTTTGTGGTCAAGTTTATGAAAGAATCTCCCAAACATTCAAAACTGCATTATGCCTAGAAATTACACCTTAACGGGAAGAGTAGCTACTAGCCAATGACTGACTGATCCTGGGACACAAAAGGTTGGCTCCCTCCCATTAAGGAAAGACAATTTAGTACTATTCATTCTCCAGAGACCCATGTGGGATTAGGCAGAGATAGACTTTAGCTCAGCATTGTCCAATAGAAAACTTAACCGCACATATAATTTAAGATATTTTGGTAGCCACTGTTTAAAGTACTAGGAAACGTTTTTTAAAAAGTAAAGAGTAAAAAAAATTAAGCATTAAAAATGCAAAAAGAAATAGATAAAATGAGTTTTTAAATTATAGTTTTGTTCTAAGTTCTCCAAGTTTCAATTTCCTTACTTTAAAATCGAGAGTAACAACATAAACTGCATAGGACAATTATGAGGGTCGAATGTGATAACTCACATAATTACTTAACCTTGTATTAAATAATATTGAAACCTTAATAAATGTTAACTATTCTTTTAAGAATATATATTTTGTTTTAACAATAAATTCAAAATATATCATTTTATTAAGTAATCAATATAAAAATTGAGATATTTTACATTTTTTCATACTCTTTGAAATCCATTATGTATTTTATGCTTTTAAAACATCTTAAGATGTTAAATTTTCATCAGAAATACTTTAGATTTCATAAAATTTACAGTTGAAAAAGTAGATTCACATACTTATATGTCAAACTTTTCTAATAACTGAACCAAAACAAAGATTGAGAGAAAGTAGCCAAAGAGATAAAGAGAGAAAATCAGTACTGTGTGGTGCTCCATTACTCCAGGAAACAGAGCATTCTAGAAAGAAAATAATCAGCTATCAAATGCTCTAAGAGTTCAAGTCAGATGATGCTAGAGCTATAAAAGTTTGTAAAGGGTTTGTGAAAGATGTAGAGTTCAGTCTGTTCAAGATAACTGTAACATAATGTCAAAATAGACATAGCAATTTGTTAACATGCATTTTATCTTTGCTCCTGTCTTTGAGTTATACATCAAAGTAATCTAACCAACTAGAAAATAATTAGAGCAGTGGTACTGACCACGATATCGCTTCTCACTGGGGAAGATGGAAGTAGAGTTTCAACTACTGTGCTGAGCATCAAATATTCTCAAGAATGACTATTACTTGTAGGAGTAAATTTAGCATGATTATCTATGTGTTAATATAAAAAAATGATTGAAAAACACTCAGTTTGGTAGTGGAGTTTAAATAATAACTAAAAGTTGTCAACAAAGTAGTTATAATTAAAGTCCTGAGAATGAAAAAGCTCCCCAAGGAGAGAAGAGAGGACAGAGAAGATCAAGATTAAGGCTTAAGAAAAATTACAGGTCAAATGGGTACTAGATTTATTGGGGTGATCACTATTAGTTATATGTCTAATCCCTATGTTGTATGCTTGAAATGAATATAATATTGTATACCAATATAATTGAAAAATAAAAAATATTTTTTAAAGGCTACAAGAGACAAAAAAACTCCACTTCTGGATATTTATCTGAAGAAACCCAAAACACTAATTCAAAAAGGCGTATTCATCCATATGTTCATTGCAGCACTGTTTACAGTAACCAAGATATGAAAGTAACCTAAATGTTCATCAATAGATGAATGGATAGAGAAGATAGCAGTACGTATATGCAGTGGAGTGTTACTCAGATTATATATATATGAAATCTTGCCATCTGCAATAACATGGATGGACTTGGAGGGTATTGCGCTGAGTGAAATAAGTCAGACAGAGAAAGATAAATACAGTATGATTTCACTTATATGTGGAATCTAAAAAACAAAACAAACAAAACAGAGACAAATTCATAAATACAGAGAACACTTTGATGGTTGCCAGATGGAAGGGTGTTAGGAGGGATGGATAAAAAGGGGGAAGGGATTAAGATATATAAATTGGTACTTACAAAATAGTCCTGGGAACATAAAGTATCACATAAGGAAAAAAGTCAATATATTGTAATGGCTCTGTGTGGTGTCAGATGGGAACTGGATTTATTGGGATAATCACTTCATGGGTGGTGTGGAGGTCTAGTCACTATTTGTATACCTGAAACTAGTATAGGTCAACTGTAATTGAAAAATAAAAATGATTTTAAAAAAGAAAAAAAATAATAAAAGACGAGAGGAAGAAGTTAAAAAAGAAACAGAAAGAGGGTGTGGCAAAGTAATAAGTCAATTTAGTGTGTAACCTCCTAAAAGAAAAGAGGATAAAGTTTCAAGGTGAACAAATAAATGCCAGATGCAGCAGAGGAGTTGAAGAGAATTAAAATTGTGCAAAAGTAATTGGATTAAACAATAAATAGGCCAAAGCCGAAGAATAGATAAAGTAAAACAGAAGTAGGAGTTTAAGAAGAGAGTAGACAAAAAGGAAATGGAATTTGTATTGACTATTTCTCAATCATCAAGTAGGGACAAGCTAATATGTGTGAAGAACAAACCGGTAAAAAAGCATATGAATGAACAGCCTAGAGAAAGAAAAGATCATTGAGAATGAAAGTCTCTCAAGAAAGGAAATGATCTTGGGTCCAAGTAATGATTGGAAACATTGGTTTTAAAGGAATACTACTTTCTTTGAAACTGAAGAAAGAGATGAGCAGAAAAGTAAAGGACAGACATTCTAAAGATTCTTATTCCTGCCCCTGAGAAATGGCCAACAGCTTAATGCACTAAAATATGCAACAAAACAATAACGTTCAAATCTATTTTCTGTGAGCATAAACTTTAGATCACTTGTCAGCATTACACCTACTCTTTTACCTTTGCACATGTATTTGAAATGGCTACAGCACGGTGCCATCTCTCTAGTCAGAGTGGAAGGCAAAGCCATGGCTTATATATGAATCGCACCTTCGATTTCAGACTATCAGCTGAGATTTCAAGCGACGTTCTAGTTTCTAGGACTCATAACTTACAAAGCAACCTGTTAAGATGCATTAAATCTTTGCTTCTGTCTTTGAGTTATACATCAAAGTAGCTTACAGAATTTCTTATACTTTCAAAATTGACATTACTGTTATTTCTCAAATTATACTATTTGTCAGAGGTCTATCATATCAAGTGACTGAAATTGAGATGGCTGCATACACTCATTAAGTACTTCTCACCTACCCACACAGCACTTCAAGATGGACAACACTAAAGAGTTTGCTGACAACATCACATGCTCTATAAGAAAAGCCTGCTGCAGATTTTTCAAGAAAATGCTAAGGGATGCCATGTTGAGTGTTTTCCAGCAATTAGTAGTTTACAAGCAATGTAGCTAATTAGCTCATCAGTCTTCACTGGAAGTGTTTTCATAAACATTCTGCCAGCTACAAGACACCAAGTATGCATGTTAAAATGTGTTATAACAAGAGTTCGTCATCCCCTTTTAAATGAGGAATGAACTGTACCTTCTGAGCATATTGTACTTGGTTGAAAAGATTATTGTATTTGTGATTTTATGCTTATCTAAGAACACTCTTGAGACATAATAAATACACAGAATATCAGTATAGCAATGGGTGGAAATAACAAGGCAGCAGCTGTTGCCTTTGAAACCATATATAGGCCATGAGTAATTGGTGGTAAATACCAAACATTTTATCTAAGTCCTAACTGCAATGTTTTTGAGCAGAGTGGATAGAGCTGACCTGTTATGTAGGAACAATTAACTAAAAATGAACTGCTATTTTGTTTTATAAGTAAATGTTTGATACATCTGAGTTTCAAAAGATAGTATCTTTCAATACAGGTGACCCAGAATGGTCACGAGTAAATTTTTAAAATCTCTGTTTTCTCTAGGACACAATTTAAAAAAAAAGGCATTGAATTATCAGGGAGGCAATAGGTAACATTTTAAAGGTTCAATATTGGAAATTCTATAATGGCATTTCTTGTTTAAGTAAGTACCCAAGTATACTGATAGGAAGATTAATTACACTTCCAAGATACCATTTTCCAGGAATAATCGTTTCTAGAAGTAATTGTTTTCTCTGACTAATATGGATGATAGTAAGTCTTGATTCCTAATTCTGCTGGGGAAAAAAATGGTTGTAAACCTAAGGTCTTGTAAATCATGAAGATGAAGAACTATAGAAATGTAGAAAGAGAGATAAATCTTAAAAATACCCTGAATACATGTATTATGCACATGAGGAAAGTATACATTTTACTTTTCACCAGGAAAGGAGACAGTCCCCTAGCTACTAGCCACACAACCTACTCTACTAGAAATACTCACGAGCCATGCAAAGTGGGGCAGCTTTACAAACATGCAGTCAGGAGGCTCTTGCATTAGTAGACTAGATAGCATAGAATTTCTTTGAGTATAAAATACCATAGCTCCATATTTGAGGAGAGTTATTTGAAGGATTCAAAAGACCCTCCTCATTAATCTTCCTAGCCCTCCTACTGGCTCATGGTAGCCTTGGCGGAGGCCCATAATTAAAAATAGATGGGTAAGTATTTTAGCGGTGGCAGGATTCCAACAATTTGCAAGTCCTCTCCTTCTTGACATAGATGAACTTGAAGACTGCAGTGTATAGTTTCCAATTGCTGGCTCTGGTAAGCAGAACTGCCAAGACTATTGATGTTAGACTACACATTCTAGCTACAGATAATCTATAGCAAAGTATGTGGGGGTTCGATTAGTGCTGTGCTCTACCTGTGTAGGCATCTTGGCTCATATAGAAAGTATACAGAAGAGTTGATCTTCAAGCATTCTCTGAACACTCTTGAAATCTCAAGTTAATTATCCCTTTATATATTAAAGAATTCATACTTTTATTTATTTCACTAGGAATCTATAAATGTATAACCATTAAGATAATACAGTTAATATTTACATGAGAAAACTATTAATATTGTTTTTAAATGTTCCAAGGCAAAGAATCCAATACCCCTTAAGAATTAAAAGCAAGTCTTTACTTGTTTACTGTCTATTTTCCAATCAAAATATCAGTCAACTCCATGAGGGTAAGCCTTGCCTGTTTAGTTCACTTCTATGAGTCTAGCACAAAGAATAGAGCCTGGCACATAAAAAGGTTTCAATAAATATTTAATTTTTTTGAAAAAAAAGAGAAAGAAATGCAAGTCTCTGAGGAAAGACAGGTTAAGCATAAATCATATCTTTCTATATATTATATACATATTCATCTGCAGTCATATGGGAGAGATTCATCTTTCCCTACTTAATGGTAAAAAAAAAAGAAAGAAAAAGAAAAAAAGAAAAAGGAAGACATTTAGTAACACACTATTTCATTGCTCCTTCATACATTTCCACAGCCTTTTTGACATAACATCATAATGGCATTTATCTGACTGTTGTATATGTTTATGTGTGTATTTCTCTCAGTAGACTATTAGTACCTAGGGGTATGTCTTATTTCTATATTCCCAGGGCCCAAAAATACCATCTATATTTATAAATATTTAACCAAAATAAGTAAATATTAGACACTTAAATTATTTGCAAATGCATAGAGAAAGGACATGAGAAAAGAGTCTAAGTATGGTTTTTGTAATTCTCTCCTCTCCCTCATAAAGATACCACAGTAACATAGTGACTATTCCCTTCTTTTCCAAAATCCTACTCTCTCATAGTAAGCCCATATTTTATTTGAAATTAGAACAAACCCTGAGCCAAATTTAATATTCCACATAATTTTAGTCCTATTCCGTTTTTTTATCAAGGTATTGATGAAAACACACACAAAAAAATGCCTTTTTCCCAGTTGTAATTCAAATCTTTAATTCCATCTAAAACTTTTTTGACTAGCTGAAGGCAAAAGCTAAATCCTGTATAACTGAGAACCCTACCCTCCATAGGGATCGCACAGTTGTACTACTAAGACACATTCAAAGTAAATTTCAACCAAGTTTTCTTTACAACTTTAAATTTGACTCACAAATCTTTAAGACTTCACTAAACCTAGATCATTAGTTATTTTTTTTCCAAACAGCAAAACTAAATATCTTCATTTACTATTTGGCCCAAAAATTTATTATGAAAGACAACTCATGATGTTAACAAAAACTTTAAAGTGGCGTTATCCCAGCCACCACAATAGACTATGTATCACCATATATCTTTCTACATAGGAAAAAGTAGCATCTTTAGAAGCATAAAACTGAATAATATATATACTTAAATGTTTATTTAATACATAGTGTATACACATACACAATCATATATATACATACACACATATGTATATATATGTTATAATTCTGTTCCTTGCAATTTCATGTATGAACAGCAAATGTCATATACTGTATCACGTCACTTTTGTAAAATTTGTTTCTCACATAAGCCAAATAAAGTATAATCTTAACATCATAAGAGATCCCAAAGAAACAGTCTATGTGTGTTTGTGTGTCTCAAATGTTTTCTTCTTTTTAAAATTACCATCCAAATGTTTCATTTCAGAGATAGAACCTCAAGTACCAATGTGAAAAAGTCAATTTCATTTCTACACATCAGAAATATAACTGGTTCTAGTCCAGAAGCATACCAATACGCAAATGCAATTTTGGTGTTTGACAAGTCACATACCAAAACTGTCTTTCAAAGTAGCTGTACCAATTTACACTCCCACAAGCAATGTATAAAAGACCCTGTTACTTCAAAATCTTTCTAATATGTCAGACTTTTTCATTTTTGCCAATTGAATTGTGTAAAATGGTATCTCATTTGCATATTCTTGATTACTAACGAGGTTGACTTTTCTTTATATTTTATTGAAGTTTATTCTACAAAATTCTTTTTATACCCATTATTCCTTTGTTTTCCTTATTCGTTTGTGAGAGTTATGCATTTTTGTTATTAATCTTTGTGTTTATACCAATATCTTCTCCAAATGTCCTTTCATTTACTTTAGAAACTTTGTTGATAAAAGAAAGCTCTTAAATTTTTTTAATTTTTCAATCATAGTTGACATTTAATATTTAAGTGTACAGCAGAGTCATTAGAGATTTATATAATTTATAAAGTTATCCCATTAATAAGTCTATTACCCACCTGGAGCCATACATAGTTATTATAATATTATCGACTACGATCCCTATGCTATACTTTATATCTCCATGACTATTTTGTAACTGCCAGTTTTCCGAGCACATTTTATTAAAGACTGTCTTTATCCCATTGTATATTCTTCCCTCCTTGGACATAAATTAATTGACCATACAGACATGGGTTTATTTGGGGGTTCTCTATTCTGTTCCATTGATCTATATGTCTGTTTTTATGCCAGTACCATGCTGTTTTGATTGAAAGTTCTTAATTTTGCTATAAAATGTATTGATCTTTTCTTTATAGATTTTTGCTTCATATTTAATAAATCCTGTTCTACACCCAATGCCTTAAAAATATTCATCCTTATTTTTAACTGAGTTTTTAATTTTTATTTAGATTTAGATACTAAATCTAACTGGAGTTTTTGTATATGATTATGACGAACCAAATGGTATAGAGATAGAATAAGAGAGAAGACAAAAGAATGTGTCAACTGTGAGAATGAGAAGCTGAGCAAAGAATTTTTCCCACTTTCAAAAAGTTAGGGAGATAAATTTAAAGTTCTGAGTCTTCCTAGGAGTAAATGTCCTGTTAAACATTCCAGACTTTCAACTGAGACCTCTGAAGTGCTACATCCAAGAGTAAGTGCTAGTCGTAACTAAAACAACCTTTAAAAATTAATTCTATAATTTTTCATACACAATGCCCAGAATCCAACCAAAAATTATCTAAGATACCAGGAGACAAGATCAGATACTTGAAAAAAAAAGAAAAAACAGGCAATAGAAACAAACCTACAGGAGAGCCACATGTTGGACATATCAGATACACAAATCAACTATAATTGAGATGTCACTAAAAATAATGGAAAGAGAAATTTCAGCAGAGAATTAGAATTTGGAAAGAACTTAAATAAAAATCATTTCTGTTTGTATTTCCATAGAAATGTAACTATTTTTTAAAAACAAATGAAAATTCAAGAACTAAAATGTATAGCAACTAAAGTGAAAAGTTTGCTAGAACAACTTAAAAATGACTAAGGCAGAAAAAACATCATTAACTTGCAGATAGATTTAAAATTAAAATATTCGAAAGTATCATTTACAATAACATATAAAACAAATTCACTGTTTTTGAATCAGAAGATTTGTTACTATTAAAATGTCGGTTCAAATTGTACACCTGAAACTTACTGAATTTCATTAACTGATGTCACCTAAATAGATAGATAGATAGATAGATAGATAGATAGATAACCAATAGAAATACAAAAAAAAGTCAGTTCAGCACCAATTGATCAATAGATCTAATTTAATCCAAACCAAAATCCCAACAGTTTTCTTGCAAAAACTGAGAAGCTGATTCCAAAATTTCTGTGGAAATGCAAGGGACATAGATTGGCCAAATCAAAATAATTTTTATTTCAGTACTTACTATGAGATATGGTAATCAAAACAATGTGTTATTGGTGTAAGAATAAACAGGTGAATTTATGGAACAGAAAAGAGTTCCAAAGCAGACGCACACAGATATGGTCAATTGGTTGCAAAAAAGGTGCAAAAGTAATTCAGTCAAGAAAGGGTAGGGTTTTCTTTTTCTTCAATAAATGGTTCTGGAAAAATTAAATTTCCATATGATACTAAATCAGTTGAATTCCCATGTTAAAAAAGAAGAATCATGACCCCTAACTCACATCATTTGTAAAATTTATTTCCACATAGATCATAAAGGTAAAACAATAAAGCCTCCAGATAATAACATAAGAAAATATATTCTTGACTTCATGGTAGGCAAAGTTTTTTTAACAGAAAAAACTCTATCAATAAAGGGATAAAATGATTAACTAGAATTTTCCAAAATTACTTCTGAATGTCAAAAATGCTTAATATAATGAAAAGGAGAAGATATTTTTAATCTACAACTAACAAAGAATTCACACCTAAAACATATAAAAAGTCATCATAAAAATACAAATTAAAACTATAATGAGATACCACTACATACATTTGAATTTAAAATACTGACACTTGCTAGGAGCAACTTACTAAGAATGTAGAGCAACTGGAATTCTTGTATATTTACTGATGAGAATGTCAGATAGTAAATTCACTTTGGAAAACTGGTAATACCTATTAAAGCTGAGTCTGTACCTTATGACCCAGCAATTTCATTTCTATTTATAAACCCAACGAGAGTATCTACATTCATGCACAAAAAGTAATGCACAAATATATACATAGCAGTGATGTTCATTAAAGTGAAAAACTGGGAACAACCCAAATGTCTATCAACAGTAGAACTGATAAATTATGATCTATTCATCAGCAAAAAGAATGAACTACTATACAGTGAGATCTCACAAACATAACATTGAGCAAAAGATGTCAAACTCAAGAGATAACATACTGTATGATCTCATATAAAGTTCAAAAGGGGGGGGGGGAATCCTGTGTAATAATCAGGATAATGATTACTTTGAAGTGAGGGGTAGGAGGTACAAGGGGTACTTCTAGGGTTCTGTTCTATTTCTTGATCTGAGTGGAGATTACCATAGTATGTTCCCTATGTGAAAATATATTGAGTTGTTCATGATAATGCATGCATTTTTCTGTATATATGCTATTCTCAATAAACCATTTAAAAACCTTAAACATAACCAACTGTGTGACTTAGAAGCAATGTCTATAGATTGTAGGGGAGTAGAGGCTATAAAAGGTAGTACATATGCTATAGACAAAACATGTAATCCAGACATGTTATGTGAATATTCTAAAACTATTTAAATAAAATAATAGATTTAATATTTTTCCATGGTATAGATGTTAAGCATAAGGGTGAACTATAAGAACATGAGTGACCATAAATAATCACTAAGTGAACTACCTTTGCTGGATCTCTACAGTTCCACCCACATATCACCTTTCTTTGTACATCCTTCCCTAAAACTTTCCAAGTCCCATCTTTCACAAGCAAGATCTTTAAGTAACCAAGTGCCAACATTATTTATCACTTCAAGTTTCTAAGTAAAGGCAGTAAAACAATAAAACAGAATGTAAGATATATAA
This sequence comes from Eidolon dupreanum, assembly GCA_028627145.1. Lineage (NCBI taxonomy): Eukaryota > Metazoa > Chordata > Mammalia > Chiroptera > Pteropodidae > Eidolon > Eidolon dupreanum. Next base: position 38,805,594 of record CM053506.1, read on the forward strand.
ATTACATTATGTCTTTACTAGAAAAAAATTTCTAAGTCTCAAATTCTTCCTGAAAAATCAAATATATAAATACATAAATATCCTCTACATATATATTTTCTCTTTTCTGAATACTTTATACTTATTATTTGCTCTTCATTAGGCCTTCACATTATGCCACTGGACAAAGCCCTTTAGAAAAAAAGCAAAACCCAAAGCAAAAAACTATTTAAAATACATTTCTAGTATCATACAGAGTTGCTTGAATCTGAATTCTTTCTCTTGATATTTCAAGTTCTTCAGTGAGTTAAAATTCCTTCCAAGTTTTTGAAATGGTGCTCTCACAATTTCTGCTATCCATAGGATAAGCATTGGCCATTCCCCAAATTCCAGAACGATTCACAGCTTCACTTTCCTCCTGCACTCAAGTGGCCATGGCTCAATTTGGCAGTTTGCCAAAAAGAATCACAGTACAAAGCACCTGGTAATTTTTAACTGAATGTATTTGTTGTATATACACCATATGCCATGTATATATATATATATATATATATATATATATATATATATATATATGCCATATATATATATATACCTACCTATATATATGTGTGTGTGTGTGTATATATATGTATATTTCATACATTATAATAGAACACAGTTAGAGAATATACTGTATAATCCTGGAATCTAAACAGGCTTCTCTTTGAGAACCTCTCTTTAAAATAACTTACTTTTATTGAGCTAAAAGTGTTGACTGACTTTTAAAAAATACCATTTCATGACTTATTGTAATTATTATTCCCTTCTAAGAATGACCAATGTCTTACACATTTATTACCCAGTGGTTAATGAAAACTATGCTGTTAAATAGATCACATTTTCTGAAAGAATACCAGAATAGGGTTTGTATTCCAAACCAAAGACTCAGCAAAGAAACCATAACTATGAGAGATAATATTTCATAACAGCAAAGGTAAAACCATTATAAAATTTTATAATATAAAGTGACAAGTGATGCATCAAATTTTTGTTTACTTATAACATTTATCAGATGTTTGTTAAATGTCAGGAATTGCTGATAAAAAAGAAACTGATACTTGCCGCCCTCAAGGATTTAAGAGTCTAAATTCACTGAAAAAGTAAATCGATATTTGGTGTATGGGGCAGTAAGTCCTATGAGAGATGCTCAGAGTCTGTTGGGACACAGAAGAGGGGCATGTAATTTAGCACCAAGGAGTTCAGTAAGTACTTTCTGGAAAAGAGGACTCAAGCTGAGCTTTGCTGCTGAGTAAGAGTTAGCTGAGTGAGAAGAGCAATACATGAGAAGAGAAGAGCTCTGCTAACAGAGGTACAGAGATGTAAAGCAACATGAACCATTCAAGATACTGAGAGTTCTTGTTTGGAGGAAAGTTTAAGAGGGGGACAGAATCAGGAAATGAGACAGGAGAGAATGGTAGAAGCTGAATTATGAAATGCTGTGGGAGCTAGGTTTAAATGTTTGAACTTTGTCCAGAAAGATAATGTCTCTAATCCTTCAAAAGCTACAAAAATGAATTTTAATCAGGGAAGTAAAATGAGTATATTTTCATTTTTAAAACATATATTTTATATTGGGTATGGAACAAGGCTAATGTAGTAATCCTGAATTCAGGAAGCAATGTGAAGAAGAGGGAACAGCTCTAAAAGATGAAAGGAGATAGAATTTTTTGAACTTAAGACTAATTGGAAGAGAGGATGGAATGAGAACAAAGAATCTAAACTGACTTAGTGACTAAGTGGATGACGGTACCAGGGCAGAGAAGACAGGACAAAGAGTGGTTCTCAAGCAGCAGGGAGGAATGACAAATTCATTTCAAATTACCTCAAAAATTATGTTTTCTATATATTGTCCAAAGAATCCCTATAAAATACAAATTGCATGTAAAGTACATAACAAATAATTCTCCTGTATTAGACCTAAAGTTTGTTGTGGCTAGTATATTCATTTTAATTATTTAATTAGCAATGATTTACTGATTTTCTTAAAGTTATGTTGGGGGTAGGAGGAGGGAAATATTTGAATACCCTCAAGTCTCTTCTATAAAGAACAGAAAAATTTAAGTTTACTTATACCCTCAAAATAGCTCCTTGAAGCAAGCTAATATAGAAAATCATCCTCTTGACCAAAGAATAATGAGCAAGTTTTTTTCATTTTTGTATATGTACCATGATTTATTTATTTAAATGTTCCATTAGTTATACCCATTTATGTAGCTTCCATACATTTGTAACTACAAATGTGATAAATATCCCTGTACTATATCATTGTGCACATGCTTTACGCAGTTTTTTATAAATAACCTGCAAATGAGACTTACATTCATTAGAAACTTACTGTATATCATAAGTTATCAGAAGGTAGAATATACACTTTTATTATGTATGATTAACATAGCAATGAGTTATGCATAGTTTGTGCAAAGCATTTTTTTTTAAGTTTAGGAAACTTAAACCTCCAGAAAACCAAAAAATAAAAAATGTACTTCTGTGGTAGTCAGAAACTTCTATCTCCAACTGTTTACCAGGAACTTTATAATTTATGTATGTATGAGAATATACGTCTTCAGCTTCATTAGCCCCTTCTCATTATATTCTATGACAAAAAAAAAAAAGGTACACTTATCTTTATTATGGATAAACTATGACATGGTGAGAAGATGTTGCCTGGAAGGCCTGAACAACTAACAGAAAGAACCAGGGGTAGGTCTCTGAGCCTTGGAGCTGTTTAATGAGCCACTCTGCCTCCCACAGCTAGCTCCTTAGAGCTGTACAAGAACTAATAAACTCAGGGCAACAAAAACAAAACACTCACAAATCTCGGTAACCAACACTAAGGATATGCGGTTTGCCCCGGACCAGGACGAGAATACTTACTTTCTTTGCGAACCTCCTCAAGCGTAGCAGTAAGCTCTTCCTTTAAAACTGTGGCTTCCTGGGCAATCTTCTGTCCCTTGTCTAATAAATTCCAAGTTGCTTCCTCCACAGAAGCTAGAAGGACTCTGGCTCTTTTTGAACGTCCTTTTTTCCTGTTGGAAGGATTCTGGGGACAGTTGACAAGTGTAGTAACCTAAAATTGGAAAAATAGAAGTCACTCACTAGACGAATTTTAAGAGAACACAGTCCTGGGATACTACAGCCCAAAATAAATTGAAGTATATCATAGTAACATGACCATTCCAGGTACTATTGGTACATCCCCGAAAGTCAAGAGCGATATTACCTGTCACCACAGAGTTCACAACTAAAGTTAGGAAGGGAGTAACAAAGTATAAGCGGGCCCTAAAAATTAAATCTCATCGAGTTTTACTATTGGAACAATGTTTTAGAAGACAGTCTGTGCATGTACGTGTGTGTGTTGTCTTAATTAAAGAAACTTCATATGGAGAAAGAATACAAAACCTTAATAAAGCAGTCGCCGATGAGAATAGAAAATTATATATCTCAAAAATATCAAATTATAAAATGTATATCACTTTGTAGCCAGCAATCTACATTAAGAAGGAGGCAAAAATAATTATAATTAAGTCAGTAAATATTAGTCTACTTTGGCTAAGAATAGAGATTACCAATATTGGGGTGGGGGGCTACTCTGAAACATGTAAAGCAGTTACCTCAGTGGGACAAAACCCAATATTTACTATAACCTACATTTCTGGCCCTGTGTAACCTCTCTTGCCTATCTCCTACACTCTCTCCTAACTTAGCTGCCATCTCAAACAAACAGATCACACTCAAAGTCCTCAATGAAGAGGCCTTCCTGACTACCCCATCCCTACCCCCTTCCATTCTGTCCTCTCACTTACTTCATAGCTCTTCAAAACACGTGCAGAGCCTGACATTTATTATGTTTATATGTTCGTTTCATGCTTCCAATACTAAAATATAATCCCCATGAAAGCATGAAATGTGTTTTTTCCCCCAGCACCCAGAATAATGCACAAAGTAGGTTTTAATAAATATTAGATAAATGGCTTAATGAAAGGAGTAGTTGAATAGGACTTTTTAATGTCTATATTTTGAATTGCCTATGTTAATAATGAGCATGTATTAATTTTGTAAATATGTTTAAAATAAGAATGAACTCATGATAAGAGCATTATTTAGAGACAGAAATTAAGTATATTTGGAAACAAAACCTCATAACAAATTACATTGTAAAAAATATTCATTTCTGAATTATACCTTGGATCCCAATAACAAAATTTGGTTAACATTTCCATATGCAGAATTTGAAGATCACTATCATAGAGTGGAAAAAAAATAAACTTGTATCCAGCATTTAAATTAGAAGACCTAAAACTCCTATTGAGTTAGACCTCTGCATTCCATCAAATAGCCTAGGCTTATAAAAATTATGTACCACTTCACTGAAAACAGACACACATATAACCATAACCCTTCCTGCTCTGCATCCTCTAAAGATTTTGATTGTTTATAGAGCATTAAATATTTGTTTATTTGGATATTTGGACCCAGTTTTTTAATTAGGAACTAAGAAAGAACTTACAAGCTATGGGAGAAATATGTGGATGAAAATAATTTTTGTCTGCCCTTTTATCCTTCTCCCCTTATCCAACATACCCTCTGTTTTATTCTAATGTACTTTATTCTCATGTTCACAACCCAGAGTGAAATGCATTGCAGCAAGCCTTTGTTTCCTCTCTTGGAAAATGAGAACAATCATATTATCCTATAAGACTATGTAAGGGTTAAATAATGTAAAATGTCTTGCAAAATGCATAACATGACACAAATATTGGTTAGCACTTAATGTGTATTTCCTAGTTCATTCCCACATGGATATAGAAAATGTGCTATGGGGTCCTTGCCAAAGGCGTTCTCTTTGGGTCTAATCTTATCTTGCTCTTGGGGTCCCCCACGCTGAATTGATGAAGGCAGTTAAAAAAGCATATTCTATATGCTTTACAAGCAGCCAAATAGGAACAAAAGTCTTTATCATGCATTATATAAAGATGATAGTAAGCCTGATTTATTACATAGGTATTCACATACTCCAAAAAGCAAATATCTCACTATTTTCAAATATATATATAAAATTAAAAGATACTTGTCCAGATCAAGACAAATTATAGCACCTTGTTTAAAACCTTTGTTTAAAATGAAGAATAAGATCATTATCTAAAATGTTCCTTCAGAATGTATTTTAAGTGCCACCATTCATGATGCTTCCCACTGAACATTCCTCTAGTATTGTTCAGATCCTCCATGCTCCAAATGTTTTCCATAGAATAGCCTGTGTTTTGAAATTTAAATGAGCATTCCAGAAATGCTTTATTCCCTATAAAAATTCTGGAGAATAAAGAAATGTGAAAAAGAACATTGTATAACACTGTGCTTCCAACAAAAAAAAATGCAAATGAAACTCACAGATTATTCACTTTTATAAATCATTTATGCCTATGTCTTCTTTTGAAATGCTTCAATATGGTTAGTTATTACTGATTAAACTGAAGTCAAGTAAAGTTTTCAATAACTTATTTTATTTCAGAAAGTAAATATGGCTTGGTAATCCTTTGAGGGGGGAATAAACTTTTTTAAACACCAATTCACCTATACTATCTAATGACTCCCAGCAGTGATAAAAAATGATTCTCACCAAGGGTTGAAGAGTGCATATGTTATTTTAAAGTCTCCCATCTCTTGAAGGAATATCAGCAACCAGCAATATTACCTTTCAAGTTAATGTAAAACAATTCCTGTCTCTTTAGCAATACTAAATCAGTTACATTTTTATAAGGAACACAAAAACTTTAGTGGGAATTTACAGCAAAGTTGATTCTAATGTAGGGTCCAGGTCTATGTCTTGTCAACTTTTCTGTCACTGAGGCACAACCTGTTTTTCTCAGACCTTGGGGAGCCCCTCGCATTGTGGAACCTCTTCAACACCAGGCTGCAGCTCTTAATGAACTTGAGTTTTCCCACTTTTCCTTGGTTTGTAAATCTGTGCTAGGCCACAGAAACACCTTCATCACAGACAAGAATAAGTTCCTCATGAAATGGCCCTAAATTAGAGACTTCAAGTAATATTGTTACCATTGGAGCGATTGTAGTTCTGGTAACACACACACCGCTAAGTTCTTTTCACTGCCTAAGAAATGAATTTCCACTCAGCGAACATGAGAAATATTTGTTTATTAAAAGCACATTATGAGGTAGAAGACTGGTCAAGCCTAAAACCAGCTGGCCAAGTGGAAAAGAGGTTATATACCCCTAAGAAGTGGGTACAGGTTACAGCCAAGGAAGATGGAAACGTTGGGGGAGGGAGAAGTCTGTCTACATTATATTTGGGGGCTGTGATGGGGTGGTCCTAAAGACATTCCTAGGTGACTGGCAAGTGAGGTCACCTCGACTGATACCTGGCTGCTCTATAACTGCCTAGTATGCATGTGCTTACCCAGAATTCAGTCTCTTATAATTAGATTCATGAATTTCCAGGCTGAGTCATGAGATTATAATGATGGTATAATGAGGCTGAAGTTAGGGGCAATACTTTCTACACAGGCGTTTGTAGCTGGTTTAAGACAGCAGCTTTTATGGCCTTTGTGCTTTAGGATTTGGATAATTTATAACCCTAAAAGAGAGATATTTCTGGGAGGTCCTTGAGGAAGGTCTTCAAGGGAAGTTCCTATGGTTACAGAGCTGGGCCCATATTCCTTTGTTCACTTGTCATTCATGTCTGACTATCTACCTAACAATATGAAAAGAAAAAAATCCCTACTTTGTTAATTCTGCATGTTGAAAATTCCATATAACCAGGTATACTTTTAATGGTATACAATATTTATATAAGAAAATTTAGAGTACCCCATAAAAGGGGTTTTCTAATCTTTCCTGATTCAGGTGTGTTTCTCGAGATGCTTTAGAGACACTGAAAATTAAATTGACACATTTAGTGAACCAAACCATCAACTGTCACTGTATAGAGCAACTCTAATGCACAATAGGAGCATTGCAGAACATGGTGTGAGGTTGTGATTGCATCAGTGCAACAACTGCTTTAGTATCTCAGACTAAAGCTAGCTTTGTGGAGCGTCTTCTCTAATGCCAACTTGAGTGACACATTTATATTTTATAATCATGTTCTTTCCCATTCTTTTTTTAATTCTATCATTATAGTATAAAAAGGCCATGTTAACAGCCATCTCTCTTCTTGTTTATTAGCTAAAATGTTTTAAATTTTAACCTTCCTCCAATAGTTCACAGGAGCCTTCATGGCTACTTTTGCTTCCTAGAGTTAATTTTAACATGTAAAATAAAATATAAGACATTTAAGCCATGTTAATTAGCTTAAATTTCAAAGAGTTCTGAAAGAAATTAAAAGGGTAGGAAAATAAAGTTGTCTATAGACAGGTAAAACCAGTGATCCCTTTAAGGTAAAAGATATCATTTAGTCTTACATGGTGGAGGGTGGAGGGGAGGGGGTGTCTCTTCAAGTCATTGATAATTTCAACTGTTCCTTATTCCCTACCAAAAACAACCTTCACTGTATTAACAAAAGTACAAGGAGATGGAAGTGTTGGGAATCCAGCAAAACATACCCCTCAATTAACATTCAACACTCCCCCAAAACCAATTACAATCTTCTGTTAGTTCATCTCAGGCCAATAAACATTTATTGAACACATATGTTCAAAAACAATACCCTAGACACTTTGAAAATAAAGATAAGTAAGCTCCAGTATGGAAAGAGAGATACAATTAGCTGCATATAAAAGGCAAAATAACTGCTTCCATTTATAAGTACAAAGAAAGTCCTAAAGGGATTGCAAACATTCACAAAAATTAAGTAAGACTTTCAAGAACAGCCTTTAAAGACGATAGTTTTCTGCCAGGAGAGACAGAAGGGAAGGAGAGTCAGGTGAAAGGAACCATTTGCAAAGGGACAGAGATGGAAATTATTTTTGACAGTAGCAGATAGTTGTTTAGCAAAGTGTGGGGTAAAAAACAGAAATTTGGGCAATAAATGAGACTAGGAAATAGGCTGTAGCTTAAATATAGTGTTAAAAGACAAAAAAAGAGTTAATATTTCATTCAATAGGCAATAGACAGTTCACACAGTGTGCCCAAAGTGTAAGCCCTCTTCCACCAGCCTTCCTCTCCTCATCTTATTTCCTACCTCAGGACTGACACATCTAACCCAAGGAAGAAACCCAAAGGTCCTCTGAGCTGTTCCCTCACTTATCCTATTCTCCAGGTTCTTTATACTGTCTCTTTAAAAACCTTGGTTTCTGTCACCTCCTCTCCAGCCCACAGCCATTGCTTCTTATGGCTGCCTCTGGATTACTACCCTAGCCTACATTCCTTCCAAGCCACGCTCCATGACATGGAAACAGAGGGCCTCCCAAAGCTTCAATCTCAGTACCATCCTCCACTCTATCGTTATGAAAAGTAGATGCCATCATCATGTTTCCACACCCATTCTACACTCTCATTAGAGCCATCTCTCTGCAGTACTAATCTGACACACTTGTACCAGCTTAAAACTGTCCAATGGCTCCCTACCACCTACAAGATAAAATCTAAAGCATAGCTTATAAGGCAATTTCTGATCTCACTTCTGACTAAATTTTCACTCTCATCTTCCATTCACAGAGTGACCACAAACTACCTGTTAAGCCCAGAACAGGGAATGTTTGGCAACCTCCACCTGGAACAACTCTCTCTCCTCATATGTACCTCTCACACCACTCATCAGTGTTTTGTAATTAGCTGTTAACAGACTGCCTCCTCAGCTTCACCATAAACTTCACAGGGTCAGGGGCTTGAGTCACCCTGAATACCAAGAGCTAGCACACTATAAATAATAAAGGGTGGTTAGTGAAACATGAATGAAACTCTAGATCTTAGAACCTTAAACCAAGAGCCACAATGTCAAGTGACTTGTATACAGTTACAAAGAGACCGAGACCTACTAGTTAGGTCAAAATTAAATTTAGTGATAGCACATGGTGGTTCTCATCAAAAGGAATTCCTTAATATGAGAGATTCTATCACTTCCCGTGTCTAGGTATCATGAAAAAGCAAATTTTCATAAATTCTGAATAAATAAGTCTCCATTCATATAGCTTATTTAGGGTTTGATCAGTTCAAAGTGATCTAGAATCAAGTAGATATTTATATTTGTTTTTTTTTTTAGTTATATGGTTCATTTTCAAACTACAAATAAAAATGGTAGGCACACAATTTTTATTACAGATTTTCATTTTTTAATCTATGTATTAGAGCTGCCATAAAGTACCACAGAGCAGGTGGCTTAACACAGAGAAATTTATTTTCTCACAGTTCTAGAGGCTAGAATTCCAAGATCAGGGTGTCAGCAGGGCCTGAGGTCTCTCTCACTGGCTTGCAGATAGCCACTTTCTTTTTCTGACATGGCCTTTCTCTCTGTGCATGTGTCCCTAATGTCTCTTCATGTCCTAAGTTCCTCTTATAGAGACACCAGTCATTTTGGATTAGGGCCCCCCCTAAGGACCCCATTTTAACTCAGTTACCTCTTTAAAGGTCTTATTTTCAAATGCAGTCACATTCCGAGGTACTGAAGGCTAGGGCTTCAACATATGAATGGGGCAGGGGACACAATTCAACAAATAACAATCCTCACCACAAATGACACAAAAAGTATAAAATGACCAATACCTTTTAAAATATAATTCAGGGTTTTGTTTGTTTATTAGATTAACAACCACTGCTAACATGAGCTATTACTTGAAGGTATTAAAGGACAATAACAAAGTACATGTAGATTCCTCCCCAACTCTACCAGCCCTCTGGACCATGCAGACGGCATAACAAAGCAAAGAGACTTACATGTCAAATAAAGCCAGCTGTAGCTAAATATTCTAATCTAGGAAGTATACTTAAAAATATGAACTCAAACACAACCAGGAAAAGGCCACATGCTGAGACTAATATTAAATTAGTTTCTTCCAGTTTTTAGATAGCTACTTACCACCCAGAAACAAACAAAAAACAATATTGGATTCCACCATTCGTTTATTCAATAAAATAGTTAGTGCACCTGCACTGTGCCCAGAGGATATGGCAGTGAGCCTCATTCTGCTGAAGGGAGACAAAAAATAAACACATTCATAAGTAGTTACATAACACAATAGCAGGCATTAATATGTGCTGTGAAGAGAGTAAAGAAGAGTAAGGGAATAGATGAATGATGGGGAATGGTTAGTTTAGATCTAGTATCAGGGAAAGCATCTCTGATCAGGTAACAAGGGCCCCAAGGAAGTAGAGGAGTAAGACATTTAAGCATCTGGGAAAAATATTCTGAGGAAAGGGAACAGCAAGTGCAGCCTCTAACATGGGAGCTTAATCAGTGTGTTCCAAAAGCAGCAGGAAGGCCAGTACACCTACTGCAAAGTGAGGAGAGAGCATAAGAGATGAAGTCAGGCTGGCATCTAGGCACCAAATCATGCAGGCCATGTAATTTACCACCAACACTCTCAATTCTATTCTTGTGATTGGGAGCCATTGCAGGTATTAAACAGGTCAAAGTAATATGATCTGACCTAAAATTTTAAATGATCATTCTAGCTGCTCTGAGAGAATAGACTGGGGATTGGGTGCAGATGGGGTAGAGAGAAATGAGAAATAGAAGAAGAAAAAGCAGTTAAGAGGCTATTTCACTAGCCCAAGTGGAGAACAGACTGGCTTGTTCCAGGGAGCAGTGGTAGAGTTAAGAAGTGACAAAATTCTAATATTTTGAAGTGAGTCAACAAGGTTTGCTGACAGATTGGATATGAGTTATGAAAGAAATATGGGGTCAAGGATGACTCTTGCATTTGGTCTGAGGACAGGGGACTCAAAGAGTTGAGCTTTAGACATGTCAAATTTGCCTAAATTTGCTAATTGGAGACTAGTATACAATTCTGGGATTGAGAGAGGTAAATTCTGGAGATGTTTCTTATAGCTTACATTTTCATTTTAATTATTCACATAGCACTGGTTTTGCTCATCTTACTAAAATTTCAAAGATATTTGAAAATATATTTGTTTTTTGAAATTATGATATTGTGTGAGATCTAAAAATAAAGTATACCTAGAGAAGTTACAGGACTGAACTTTTGAGTACCTTAATACTTAGAAGTAGTATTTCTCAGGAAATCCAGCCATGAAGCTATTCACCCTAGGACATGCGGCTTTTGCCATTTCACATGTAACTACTATTTAGAAAAGATGTTTATTTTATATGGAGCAATAATTCAGAGACAAATTCAGTCTTCAGGGGGAAAAAATGCAATGTTAATCGTGCATTCTTCTTCTCTACAAATTTTTCCAAAAATTCAGTAAAAAACTACCAAGATACTGAATTAAGCAAACTAAGAAGAAATTACGTTCCTGCTGCTATTTATACCTAAATCAAGCATTAATCATTCTGTGAATCAATAACCAATAGTTCATAGTAGAATACTGATTCAAAGAAGTGCGGAACAAGGAAAAGCAAGTGGACAACTCTTTCCATCAATAACCAATGCAAATAAGAAATGCAAGATACAATCAGGCCAAAACTGGCTCTAAAATAGAGAATGGGTGAACCTCACACATAATAGTTTAGACATGTTCACATGGTCCATTGGTCCATCCAGCCCAGAATTCCACTTCCAGCAGCGATTGATGGTGGGATATGGTTATGACCACTACTTCTGTGTTCTATCTTTGTTTAATAGTCAGTTAAAAACTAACAACTATAAAATTAAATAAATTATGCCAATATGCATTGTCAACACAAACTTATGAAGTGATATCTGCCTTTTACTCCCACTTTCTGTTACCAGATTCCCTTTTTCCCATTTACCCTAGACCATCAGATTTTTTTCCTTTTCTCGGCTAACACAAAACTCCTTTTTACTGAAGATGTCCAGGGAAAAATATACATAATCACCTGCACATCATGTATGAATAAGAGAAAACAGCATTAAACAAGAAAGACCACAGGTGATGATGATTAGATTTGTAGGCCACTATGGTCAATATCTTACAGCAATACAAATGTGATTGAATACAGCCCGTGAGTAATTTAAAGATTGATGTTTAATTTAAAACTGATTAAGTTGTGTCTACATCATTTGTCAGGATTGTCTTTAAGTCAACAAAGCCATTTTTGCCGCATTTATTGGTGAAAATTATACATAAGTAACCAGCTTGAATCGTTTCAGCTAATGCTTGACCTTTGATGCCCTAAAGTCCATCCTTCAAAATATCAGGATATTATCATAGTCCCTTAATTCTAAAATACCATCAATTATAACATACACCATCAATTTAACCACTTTTCAGAATGTAAGTGTGGATAATATTTTGTCAATATTGAACTTTCTATATCTAAGGCTGAGCCATGAGGCCTATTTTTCCAGGGAAAGAGAGAGCCAGCTTTGAAACTCAAAGATACCATTGATTATCTTTGAGTTTCAAAACTAGCTTTATTAAAGTCTTAAACAAAAAATAGCTATGAAAGCCATTAGGAAAAGAGAAAAATTTCCAGATTTTTTTAGCTATTGGATCCCATTTAGCAAGAGTTATATCTGCTATATATTGGAAGAAGGAACTGACAGATAAAGACAAGATACATGTCCTTATTTCTCCTCTCGGAGCTTCATCAGATTGGGGATCTGTGTTAGCATGATAGAAAACACTGAAAGCAGAGTAACTTTAAGTTCTACTTCTCTTTGAGACTCTTAAAAAAAATTGCTTCATGAGCTCCTTTGTAGAAACTTTGGGGTGGCCACAGTACAATCTTGGCATCACAGGGTAGTTAGGTCAAAAGAAAGCCAGCTTACCTTTTCCAAGCCATTCTTGATTCTCATGAAGCATGGATAAGACCCAGACCATCCTATATATCCTAAAGGCCAACTGAAAAGTGGCTGCATTGAAGAAGTGGGCGTGTGCTAAGCCTACTATGGTGAAGAGCAAGGTAATCCTGCAGCAGAGGCTGAGAGGTAAACAGATAATGCCAGGCATTTGATGGAAGATGTAGCTGGGACTTTGGGATCTCAAGCCATTTCTTGGAGGAACAGAATCACCTGGTGTAAAACTGATCACAGGCTTGGAGAAGGAAGTAGGCATGGCTCTACCTAAGTCAGGGCGTGGGAGAGGCAGAGCCTCTTCAGAAGAAATGCACTGGTCCCTCACAACAGGACAATCACCCTTGAGCATCCCCTTCAAGGACCCACAGGTAGCAGTTTTGAACTCTGGCTACACAAAGTTGAGAATTAAAAGTTGAAATTTATAGTCTCCTACACTTGTGCTTCTCAAACATTAATGTGATACAAATCACTTGAGATCTTATTACACCATAGGTTTTGATTCAGTGAGTCCAGAGTAGCACCCTGAGAGTCTGCATTTTTTAGAGAGTTCCCAAACGAGCCTGACACTATCATTTCTTAGACAACACTTTGGTGGCAGGAAGGTCCTCCTCCAGTGGCCATACTTTAGAATCACCTAGGAGGCTTTTAAAAAATACTGTCAATGGGATCCTACTCCAGAAATTCTGATTTAATTGGCCTTAGCTCTGACTTGGATATCAGGATGTTTGTAAGTACAAGTGATGCCTTGTACAGCTAAGTTTGAGAAGCATGGGTGCAGGTGACTGTAACATAACTTCTTCACGTGATGTAACATCACACCATAATTTCACACTTGTACATTTTGAATCTCTTTCCTCACTACCACTTCATCGACCCCAAAGTCTTCCAAAACCAAGGATGCCAGACCCAATTCCAATTGTGCACGGAAGTAGGGGGTGGGGGGATGTCCCACATCATCAGGCAATTCTTGAGTCACCAGCTAGTGTCCTACAATTCAACTCAATTTTTACATTACCCAGTGATAGATTCCACAGGTTAAGGGTTCAGTCCTACAAGACTCACCCCGCACCTTCAGACACCAGTTGCTAGCCATTTTTACCTGGGCTTCTAACCGACTAACTATAAATTAGAGGTTTCCAAGATCCACCCCCCTTGGGTTTGATTAATTTGCTATAGCAGTTCACAAAACTCAGAGAATTATTTTACTTACTAAATCATTGGTTTACTAAAAAAGGATATAAGGCAAGAATAGCCAGATGGAAGAAATGTATAAGGCAAGGTATGTGGTAAGGACTCGGAGCTTCCCTGCCTTCTCCGGGCACATCATTTTCTCAGATTCAAGAAATCAGAAGCTCTCTCAACCCCATCCTTTTGGATTTTTAGGGAGTCTTCATCAGACAGGCATGACTGATTAATTCACTGGCCAGTAGTGATTGAACCTGCAGTCCCTCTCTCCTTCCCAGAAGTCAAGACATGGGACTGAAAGTTGCACCCCTCTAATCAAAACCATCCCCCATCTTTGGGTGCTTTCCAAAAGTCATCTTATTGATATAAAAAAGATACCTTTATCACTCTCAACACACAGGAAATTTCAAGAGTTTGGGGAGCTAATAGCCAAGAACCATGGATGAATACAAAATATATATGAGAAATTTATTTTGGTCATCTGAATAACCAAATATATATTTCTTATAAATCACAGTATCACATCATGAGTAACCAAAACCCTTGAGTCCACCCTAACCTAGTCCATACATCTAGTAGTGAGTTGCTGTGTAAGGGAGAGCTGCAGAACATGGATCCAAGACCTCTCAGCTGCAGTAGATTTTCTCGATCTACTAATAGAGGTCCTACTAGGACCTCGGAGAACTGAGCATGTTCCAGAAGTCGATGCAGGAAGTAACCCCAGAAATTCCTTATAAAATTATTCCAGATGGGAACAACCAACCCCATTAAAAAGACATACAAGGAGCACCATTCTAGGTCAAAGAGGCATAACCATGCTCACTATTGGCTGATATAATAGCCAGCAGTTCCTATATTGTAATTACCTGGGAGCTTTAAAATTACTGCCTGGTCCTACTTCCAATGATTCTGATTTAATTGACTTCCTGGGCATCAAGAATTTTAAAAGCCCCCCCCCCAGGTGATTTTAATGTGCAGCCAAAGTTGGAAACCACCGGGCTAACAGGATCTCAGCAGTAACAGGAATTTTCTGAATTGCTGAGTTAGCACTCTTCCCCCAAGTGAGGCTTTTATGTCTCACAGGGCTTGGCCACAAAACACTCCATCGTCATTTATCTCACAGTGGGCTCCTATGTGTCGGATAGCGCCTATTTCTTGCCCTTCCTTAACCAGTAACTGCAGAGTATCTCTATGAGAAAATGGTCACTCCAGAGCTAGGGTCTGCAAATTAAGTACCAAGGGCCAAATCTGACCACTTGCCCATTTTTGTAAATAAAGTTTTATTGAAATACAGCCATATCCTTTTGTCTACATGTTGTCTGTGGCTGCTTCCAAACTACAACAGCAGAGTAGTTGCAATAGAGACCCTATACCTGTCAAACTGAAACTATTATCTGTACAGAAAAAGTTTGCTGACCAGTGATCTAGAGTCATGACATTGTCAAGCCACAACAATATCTCCTGAGACAAGCTGAGTGCTCTGGAATAGCCCAGGGGGTTCTACGAAGGGTAGAATCACACATCAAGCAGTAAAAATAACCATATCTGGGGAGATATGGACTCTTCTATCCTTTCAGACAGCTGAACCACAATCGCTCCCTTCAATCTAGCATTTTCCCCTAAAAGGACAAGTGGATCTGGACTTATCAATCTATATCACCTACAGAAGCTGCCTACAGAAGCAGTTTATAAGATTTTATTCCACAGCAAAGCTAGAAGAGGATATCTGTGGGATTATTCTGAATTTGTGGAGGAAAAGATGAGCTGTGATTGAAAAATAAAGTATTAACAGAAGTGGAGTGGATTAAGGATGGTCAAAGAACCCAAAACAACAGTGCAGCAACTGGAATGAACAGAAAGAAAATCAGAGTCTAATAGAATAAAAGGTCTAGGAAGCAAGCTGAGAAAAGGTGGAGCATGTGCAGACTGACATCTGTCCACAGTTAATCTCAAAGCCACCATGTTCTTATGGTGAAAGCATCCCTTGTATGCTCAACCATGCACAACCCAGCTGGATTTACGCTATTTTAATCAATTAGCTACCAGTTTATCTTATCCTTATTTTAAAGAGTGGCTTCCTTCTCTCAACTATTTGTTTCTCAAGGAAAACTATAGCCTAACAATTTTCCCATGGGAGCAATTTTCTGGCAGTAAAAGAATGCAAAAATAGAATTCACTTTATTAGAATCAACTTAACTACACTGAATCACCCTAAGCTTTAAAACATTTTTGAGGCAGAATTAAGTTTATTTCTTTGTCCTATCACAAAAATAACATCTTTATACCTATTAAGCCTCGAGCCTGTAAGTTAAAAGACATTGAACTTACTAACTTTTAAGGTTACTTAATGCTATAGTCAAAACTGACTTTAAGATTTCCTTGGAATCTTCAATGTTAATTTTGATAAAAAAAAATCCAGTAATAGGATAACCAGCAAAGCTACAAAAAAAAAAAAGCAGCTTGGAGATAAAACCAAGGAAACAAGTAAATGGCATCATGCTCATTCAAAATGACCTATAGAAATGACAGTAAACAACCACAAAACTTGAATTCTTTTCTAAAAGAAACACAGAAAATATATTCTAGGAAGCTAAGAAGCCAAAGCATGTCCTCTCCTAACTGGAAGTCCATAGATCTGTCTGTAGAATAGTAGAAAATGAACCCTTTGGGCATCTAGGCATCTATTTGCATAAAATGATATTCATGATTGCTTTTCTTTTTTTCTTTCTTTTCCCCCTCTTGAGTAAAGGAGAGGAGAAAGAAATTATGTTGAGAATGGGATATGGCAGAGAGGTTCTGCATAGGAGTCAGGGAGGAAAGAAAAACATGATACAGGAGTAAAGATGAACTATTCACCATCCTGCTAGTTGGACGGGGTTTGACACTAATAGGAAAGGGAAGTGATTCGAGAAAATGAAAGACATTGTTTTTACAAGGAAATGTGTGTGACTCTAGGTGCAAGCATTGCTCCATTGGGACCCATGTGACAGAGTGAAGCACAGTTGGGAAGAGAGGCATTCTACTCCCTTCTATAGGAGCTCAGTGCTATTTCACTATTTTAAGGATTCACAGCTTTGGAGGCATTGAAACACAGATACCTTGGCATGTGCATTTCAAGTCTCACAATGGACATCATTAGCAGTTACTATCCACCATCAATAAGATGAAGCCAGATAAAATGAAAGAATATGGCAGATAGACTGATTTGGGAGAATAGGTAAGTCATACCTAAGAGACTCCAAATTTCTGGAGATAAGAGGAAGAGCTAAAGAGAGTCTTTACAGGAAAATCTCCATTCTAGCATAAGTAATGAAGGCAATTATAGGAACCCTGGATTGTTGCTGCTAATGGAACTTCTTTTGAACTTTCAGCCACTGATGAGGAGGTAGGAAGCCAGGAAATCAGATTACATAAGAAAGAAAAGCATCTGGCCTATGTGACCAGAGCTCAAGGGAACTGGAAACAGTGAGGCCCCACAAAGGCTAGAGTATAATTCTGAGACTAGAAGGTGGCTTGGAAATTGGAAGAATTCATTACAAACTTGGTAATTTCATTATCCGTCAAAAGCAGAAATTTGTAGACTAGAACTTGAAAAGCGCTTCACTAGAATTCTTTCCCATGTCTCCATGTCTTTCTGTGTGTCTTTTAGCTGTGCACATGATATAACTATCTAACCCTAGGTGCTAACTGTTAGCTCTCAGTACATAGTCAGTTTCTCAGAGGATGGTGAAAGGACCAATTCACCATCATCCCCTAGAGGCATAGCTCTCATGCCAGATTGCCTCACAGGCTTCTGGCCAACCCATAACTGAGTGGTCAATAACTCAGTCAGCCACCATTATAAAATCAGTTATGACAGGGTAAAAAGGTGATTTGCAGCAGATGAAAATTTAACAAAAAGGAACTCCTAAAAATAAAGCAATGGGAAGGTAATAGTTATTGGGGCTGTTCGCAAATATTCCCATTCTCCTAGGCACAAGGCAGCATCCACACTGACTACTTTACTTGCTTTGGTAAAACAATGTGAGCAGAACTGACATACATCAAATGCAGGTGGACATTTTAGGGTCCTTCAGTGATTCATCATGTTCTCTTTCCCCTGTTACAACAGTAGAAATAAATGTTGAGATACAGTCCCTGTTAGCCTGGGTCCCTGAGTGACTGTACTAAGCAGAGATTCCCAACTAACACTGAACATGTAACTTGAGCAACAAATTAACTTTTGTTAAGCCTCAGAGATTTAGAGATTGTCTTCTTATCACAGCATAACCTAGCTTATGCTGACTGATAAAAGGGTTAGCAGATATTCTTAAACTAGACCCAATAAGTATTACAAAGTATATAAAAACCCATTCCCAAAAGACTCCCAGAAATAAATGGGAGACACTATGGAAGCAGAAACTGGGAAAGAGCAAGATCCCCTAAGTAACAAACAAGTAATGTTTGTTACTTTTGATCAAACTCTGTATTTACCTCTTGAAAACATGGGATATATTTACATTAGAATATACATTTGAACCTTTGCCCAAAAAAACTTTATAGGAGATAACACATTATAAGTAATTCGTTATTGTTTTTATCTTACAGGGTTTTTAGTAAGTCAATTCTTTTAGCTTACATTCAACATGAATCTGACACATAGCAAATTATATTTTGTGGCAAATTAGATTATAGATATTTCCATCATGTAATGACTGTAGCATGATCTAGCAGTTTATATCTCCTTCAGAGAGTATACAACATAGAGAATTAAATTCTTTTCATTGCAATTCTGCATAAATAGACTTTCTGCACTGCACTGCCGAACTTGGATCTTGAAAGTGATAAAGTGCAGATGCCTACAGTGCAATCATAAAAATGTAATTGCTGAGAAAAAAATATTTCTGATCCATTGGAAGAATTTATTACAGAGTGATACAACTGTGTAAGTTATCACACAGAGAAAATGAAAGCGAATGATTGAAATATATCCCAGGCTAAACATCCCTGTAAAATGACCAAGTGATTTACCTGTGCCTAAGAGAAAAAAAAAAAATTAAAGATAAATCAAGTTGGTGGGGAAGACTCCGGTAACTATAAAAAGAGCAGAATAAAGATTTACAAATAAATGAATTTAGAAGCTAGTAACATAATAGTATTTACAACCAATTACTCCAAAAATTAAAATATAATTTTGAATTTGAGTTATATATAAAGGCGGTTAATAATATCTTTGGAATCTTGAAAGCAAAGGAATATAACGTGAAGATAATGAGGAAAGATGAGAATTTGTTTAATGGGACTACTAAATTGATAATTTTATCTAGTGGCACTATGAACTTAAAAATCATGAAATTCTTTTGGAATGTTTTCCAGTGTAAATAGAGATTATATTACATACTTAAAATAAACCATGTAACTACTTCAAATTAAACACTCTGAAAAAAAAAGAATGTGATCAGCTATTTCATTCTATTCTTGAAGAAAATACCTTTAATATAATTAAATGTGACTTTTTTACTTATATTGATAGGTGATACATGATCAAAGTGATAGATGCAAGAAGGTTATGCATCAAATCCAAAATGGTCAGTTATTTTAAATTAATAACTCTTTGACTTTGAAATGCACTGTTTTTAACAAGGAGAATCCCATTACAATGAAAATCCAAAGTTTGTCCAAATAATTTTGTTGTATGAGAATTCTCCTTTATGAGATAGTTTCTGAATATAGTAAATATTCTATAAATTATTAATATTTTTAATTTAACTTGACGAATATTGCTAAGATCTAGAAACCTTCTTACTAACTAGGATATTGCTGAAGTAGAAGCACCTTTATGAAATCAATAAACATTTTCAAAAACAGTGACAATAACCTTAAGGAAGATAAAATTAGCAATTACACTTACTTGTAACTAAAAACTATCTAACATATAATAAGTACAAATTTCTCTTTCCCTGACACATCTACTTGCAGATCATGAGAAGTCTGAATCCAGATACCACATTAGAAGCCCTCTAAAATTAGCATAATCACACTTTTTAAAAGAGTTAAATTTCTTTCAAATCAAATACAATTACTTCAGGTCATTTTCGCCATTTTAATTTTCTAGGTGGACTCAGCTAATGTTTACAGATTATTATAATAGCTTTTAGACATGCCAAAAAAATACATACCAACTCTGAACAGCATACCTTTCAATGTGAATTTCTTTAGAATACTCTCTATTGACCAGTATATCCATGTACTTGACTAAAGCAAAACATCCATTGGTTCATTATCTATTCTTCTCATGTTTTTCATTCTTTAGTACTTACTATACATTGTAATTTCCATGGTATTAATACCTGGATTATGAGAGGCTCCAGTAGCTTCTCTACAGTGAATGTTTGAACATGCAGATCCTGGGGATCAATATTCAGTGTGATTGGTGTTTCAGCTGACATGCTGCCTGTGCACAAAAACAAAAGACACTTGTTACTAAAGAAAATTATGTTCCAAAGAAAATCACTGATGAAAATCATAGAGTACATGAGATTTGTATTCAAGACCTATTCCTGATATCAGCTGTAGCTCACAAAGGGCCAGGATGCCAAGCCCACCAACAGAGAAATGAGATATTCTCCAAGTGTTCTTTGAGGTCACCCTGTCTGGGCTTAGATCCTCTAACAAATTAATCTATGCTAGCATGTTCATGACTAAAATAATAACTCAGGCCAGGTGGTTTTGCATTTGATCAGAGGTCTTAAGTAAAACAAAAGGAGGGCCAAGTTGGTAAGACTTATCTTATAGTACACAAATCTTTGATTTTCATGAAATCATAGCACTGAGGCAGCCAGCGCCCATATTTGGCCTGTTCTTATTAATGATGACTCAGACAAGAAGCCACGTAGGACTTTGGAAGACATGTGATACATCTCTACTTGTTTTTGGAATTGTTTATTTCAGGGTTTTGATTGTATCAGAAAGTTACTTTCCTGTACATAAAAGAAACTAATATAAATTGGCATAGTTATTATAAAAAGAGAGAAGCCTCGGAGAAGACATCGATCTAAGGGCAAGATGAAATAAGGGAGAAAATTACAAACTACTCTTTAGGCATTAACATTAATCTTAAAAATCAATTCAGTAATATTTTTGCATAAGAATACATATATCTATCAAATGACCATCTGTGGCATCACAACATATTGAAATTAACATATCATCCATGAAGACTGTTTCCTAAATCACAAAGCCTCACAAGTTTGTATTAACTTCTTCACAGTCCATAAGCAACCAGCAAGTATTTACTGAAGGTCCACACAGAGAAACAGTAAGATATACATCTTTCCTATATACAACTTGGCCCGTTAAAAAATTAATTTATAGTCCACAGAAACATGTACTACTAAAATGCAAAAACCTTCTGAGAGCATCTGAGATCCTGCTCCCCAGGATATGTTCTAAGTTTGTCTCAAATTAACTCTTATAAAATTAAAAATAAATTTTAAATAAATTTTAGAAACCTTCCCTTAGTTGTTACCTATTTTCTTCTATTGTTTCCTTATTTGCAGGCTAAGAGAACACAAGAATCTTCCCCCAGAAAATATCCTTATATTTCCTATGATACACACAGAAACAAAAAAAATAGAAAGTATTTCTTTTACTTTAGTTTCTTTAGTTATAATTTTAGGTATTAGGACAAATAATTGTGTTCTTTTTAATTGACTGATTGGTTCCATGAATGGATGTAGATGAATGAGTCAATGGATGAATAAACGAGCGCACATTTTCATGGTATCTTTCTTATCCAGAATCAATCCCTTCAATGCTCCTCTCAACCTCAGTGATTCTAGGACAGAGAATTGTTCTTTTTCCTATATCCCTGTCACCAATCCCTAGATGATCAGAATTTTAGGCTAGGACCCATGTTCCCTCTCAGCTCCTTCCCAAGAGTCTACCTCCATTCTCTTCCTAGACTTTTTCAACTCCCACTAGCCTAGGTTCATAAAATCAGCATCTCTTTGCTCTTCAACCTTTCCCACTCTACTGGATTCTTTCCTTGGATCCATAAATATATTATTGTATGTATTTGAAGATAATCATAATCCTTGTATGTATGTAAGTGAAAAATATCAGTGCTTCACCAGGGCTCTTCTATAATGTACACCTGATACATAAGCAGAGAGAGACATATACACACACAAAATCCTTCTATAACTAAAAAATCATCCTCATTGACTCTTGTACTCTAATTCTTTAATTAATAACAAGATTCGTTTTTAAAAAATAGAAGCATTCTTGGGAAAAAACATGGTGGAGTGAGAGATGTCCTCATATCTCTCCCCTTGAAACAACAATAAGCTGAACATCTAAAACTCAACAAAAAACACCCAAACTGCTCACCAGCACATCTAAGCATGGAATCAGTGCAGAAGAACTACCACAGGTCAGAACCCTGGGTGTCAGGGGGCGGACTGGGAAAAATAAAGAAGCTGCCTCTCGCAGCAGCTGGAGATCCGTGCAGGAGGAGGGGAGGGGTGAAGGAGCAGCAACTTCCCTGAACAACCCTGCCTGGAAATGCCAAGACTTCTATGCAGCCAGCAGCAGGGCCCAGTCATCAGGGCAGAAAGCAAAGATGCGGAACAGGGCCACAGAGAAACAATAGTTGGTTTTTACCAGCCATGGATGCACAACCGAGGTTGAGCCTTAGCCCTCAACTCCCAACCCAGAGGGCCCCTCCCCCATACCCTCTGAGACCAGTCACTGCAAAGCCCCAGGGGAATCTGAGCAAATGCTACCAAAACGTTTATTAACATTGACAGGGACTGAAACTGAGAGTAGCAAGTGTGATTAAATTACTATAAGAAAATTTTAAAAAACATTATTTAGTCTTTATATGAAAGCAGGAATCCAAGAGGCTTAGATGCCACTTATTGAAACCAAAAGAAAAGCACTTTCTTTGTAGCAAGCTAAAGAGAAACCTTTATATAATAAATCTTCTTTCTGGAAAAATGGCAGAATACACTTCCAGTAATGCCCAGGTGGAGAAATAGTTCATTAAACATTATGGACAACCAAGGTGACAAGGCATCTCAGAAGGAAAGAGAAAGAAATCCAGGAAATAACCTTACAGACATAGAAAAATGCAACTTAAATGACAGAGAACTCAGGATGGTACTTCTGAAAAAACTCAATGAGTTCCAAAATGAGTCATAACAATTTCAGAAATTGAAAAAACAACTAGATGAGCAGAGCAGGGAGACTGAAACCCTCAAGAAGAACAGAATAGATCTGGAGAGAAAGAAAACACTGCAAGAGTTGAAAAATGAAATAGCAAGTTTGGGAATGGAGTCAACCAAAAGGAAGAAAGGATCAGTGATATTGAAGACAGAAATCTAGAAATAAATCAGAAGGAAGAGGAGAGAAACCAAAGAATGAAAAATAATGAAAGAGAAATTCAAGAACTAGCTGATAGCATCAGGAGAGGAAATGTAAGAATAATTGGCATTATTGAAGGTGAGGAAAAGGAGCAGGGACTTATAAGCATCTTCAGACCAATAGTTGATGAGAATTTCCCAAATCTAAAGAATGAGCCGGAGCTTAGAATTCAAGAAGACAACAGAACACCCAATTATCTCAACCCAAAAAGGCCATCACCAAGACATATTATATTAAAGTTATCAAAAATCAATGACAAAGATAGAATTCTCAGGGTAGCCAGGGAGATGAAAATGGTAACTCATAAAGGAAAATCAATTAGATTATCCTCAGACTTCTCAGTGCTAACCCTACAAGGCAGAAAGGAATGGAATCAAATATTTAAACTATTAAGTGAAAGGAACTACCAGCCTAGAATATCCAGCTAAGCACTCCTTTAGATATGAAGGAGAAATTAAGATCTTTCCAGACATACAAAAACTGAGGAAATTCTCCACTACGAGACCTGCACTATAGGAAATACTGAAAGGGGTCAGCTCACCTAAACAAAAACGACAACAACTACAAAAATACATAATCAGGAGTAAAGTGACTATCAGGCAAATGGAAACAGGAGCACAATCTTTACTAAGAACAGGGCATTATAAGCTTAAATAATAAGAAGAGAATTGCTATAGCAAGATAGTAATGAATGTTCGTTCAGCACACATAGGGACAAATTGAGATAACAATGACTAAAAAGGAAAAGATTCAAAGATCCAAATTCACAAAGGGGAATGGAGATAAGGCACACAAAAAAAAAAAATGGACGACTGTATATATATATAACTATCCTTTGCATATTTGTAATGGTAACCACGTCAAAGATTCAGAACCAAAGTATATAACATAAAACAAGAAGGACCAGAGATAAAACCCACAAAAGCCAACCAAGATAAAGAAAACAGAAACACAAGGACAAGGAAGCAATGGAAACACCAAGCTACCAGAAAGCAAAAGATAAAATGGCTATAAGAAGACCTCGTATTTCAATAATTGCCCTAAAAGCAAATGGACTGAACTCACCAATAAAAAGGCACAGAGTTGCAGAATAGATCAAAAAACAAAACCCAACCATATGCTGCCTCCAGGAGACACATCTCAGCTCCAAGACAAATATAGACTCAAAGTGAAAGGGCAGAAAATGATATTTCGAGCAAATGGCATTCGAAGAAAAGCTGGAGTAGCAGTACTAAGATCAGATGAAATAAACTTCAAAATAAAAAAGGCAAAGGAAGATACTGAGGGACACTTCACAATGATAAAGGGAATCATGCACCAAGAAGACATAACACTTATTAATATCTTTGCTCATAATCAGGGAGCCCTGAAATATGTAAAGCAATTACTAACAGAACTAAAGGGAGAAACAGACCAAAACACTATCATAGGTAGGGGACTTAAATACCCCACTGTCGGATATGGACAGATCATCTAAATAGAAAATCAATAAGGAAATAGCATCCTTAAATGACACATTAGACCAACAGGATGTAATTGACATTAAAAGAGCCTTCCATCTCAAAACAGCTACTTATACATTCTTCTCTAGTGCACATGGAACATTCTCAAGAATCAACCACATACTGGGACACAGAGATAGCCTCAACAAATACAAGAGGGTTGAAATCAAACCAACCATATTCTCTGATCATAATGTTTTGAAACTAGAGATCAACAGCAAAAAGAAATCAGGAGGAACCACAAATACATGGAGATTAAACAACATGCTACTGAAAAATGACTGAGTCAGAGAAGAAATAAAAAGAGATCAAGAGATACATAGAAATGAATGATAATTATAGTACAACATATCAAAACTTTTGGGACACAGCAAAGTGGTCATAAGAGAAAAGTTCATATCATTACAGGCCTATCTCCAAAAACAAGAACGAGCCCAAATAAACAACCAAACGCTTCATCATAAAAAATTAGAAAAGGAAGAACAAATGAGGCCTAAAGTCAGCAGAAGAAAAGAAATAACCGAAATTCGAGCAGAAATAAATTATAATAAACAAATAATAAACAAATAAACAAATAATAATAAATAAATAATAAACAAAAAAATAATAGAAAAAATATGCAACAAAGAGCTGGTTCTTTGAGAAGGTTAATAAAATTGACGAACCTCTGGCTAGACTCACTAAAGAAAAAAGAGAAAGGACACAAATAAACAAAATCAGGGATGAAAGAGGGGAAATTATGACTGACATAGCAGAAATATAAAGGATTATGCAAGAATATTATGAAAAAGTATATAACACCAAATTAAATAACCTAGAAGAAATGGACCAGTACTTAGAAAAATACAATCTTCCTAGTCTGAATCAAGAAGATCTGGAAAATCTAAATAGGCCGATCAGCAGTATGGAAATGGAAACAATCATCAAAAACCTACCAGAAAGTAAAAGTCTAGGACCAGAAGTCTTCACCAGTGAATTCTACCAAACATTCAAAGAATATATAATACCTATTCTCCTCAAACTCTTCCAAAAAATCGAAAAGGAAGCAATACTTCCTAACTCATTTTATGAGGCCAATATTATTCTGATACCAAAACCTGGGAAAAACAACACAAAAAAAGAAAACTGCAGACCAATCTCTCTCATGAACACAGATGCAAAAATCCTAAATAAGATACTGGTGAACCGAATACAGCAACATATTAAAAAAATTATACACCACGATCAAGTGGGCTTCATCCCAGGGGCACAGGGATGGTTCAACATATGCAAATTGATTAATGTGATACACTATATTAAACAAACCAAAAAATAAGAATCATATGATCATATCGATAGATGCAGAAAAAGCCTTCAACAAGATACAGCATCCGTTTATGACCTAAACACTTAACAAAATTGGTATAGAAGGAAAGTACCTTAACATAAAGGCCATATATAACAAACCCTCAGCCAACATTATACTTAATGGTGAAAAACTAAAAACCTTCCCTCTAAGATCAGGAGCAAGGCAAGGCTGTCCACTATCACCACTGTTATTCAATATAACATTGGACGTTCTAGCAAGCACAATCAGGCAAGAGAAAGATGTAAAAGACATCTTAATAGGAAATGAAGAAGTCAAACTGTCACTATTTACAGATGATATGATTCTCTATACGGAAAACCCTAAAGACTCTACAAGAACACTACTAGAAACAATAAGCAAATACAGTAAAGTTTCTGGATATAAAATCAACATTCAAAAATCCATAGTGTTCCAATACTCTAATAATGAAGTGTCAGAAAAAGAAGTGAAAAAAATAATTTCTTTTGCAATTGCAACAAAAATAAAATAAAATACCTAGGAATAAATTTAACTAAACATGTCAAGGACCTATAATCAAAACAGACACACAGACCAGTGGAACAGAATTAAGAGTCCAGAAGTAAACCCATATATATATGAGCAAATAATTTTTGACAAAAAAGCCAAAAACATACAGTGGAGAAAGGAAAGCCTCTTCAATAAATGGTGCTGGGAAAATTGGAAGGCCACCTGTAAAAGAATGAAACTAGACTGTTGTCTATCACCACACATCAAAATTAACTCAAAACGGATTAAGGACCTGAATATGAGACCTGAAACAATAAAATGCATAGAAGAAAATGTAGGAACTAAACTCAAGGACCTTGGACTTAAAGAGGATTTTATGAATTTGACCTCAAAGCCAAAAATAAATGAATGAAACTACATCAAAGTAAAAAGTTCCTGCTCAGCAAAAGAAATCAACAACAAAGTAAAGAGACAGCCATCCAAATGGGAAAATATATTTGCAAGCAACACCTCCGATAAGGGCCTAATATCCAAAATATACAAAGAACTCAAACAGCTCAATAACAACAAAAAAAACAAACAATCCAATCAAAAAATGGGCAGAGGACTTGAACCGACACTTCTCCCTGGAGGACATACAAATGGCTAACAGATATATGAAAAGATGTTCATCATCACTGACTATTAGGAAAATGCAAATCAAAACCACAATGAGATACCATCTCACACATGTTAGAATATCTATAATCAACAGGACCAGTACTAACAAATGTCGGAGATGATGCAGAGAAAAAGGAACCCTCATACACTGCTGGTGGGACTGCAAATTGGTACAGAAACTTTGGAAAACATTATGGAGTTTTCTCAAACAACAAAGAATTGATCTACCATAGGATCCAGCAATCCCTCTATTGAGTATTTACCCAAAGACTTGAAAACCCATCTCCAAAAAGATATTTGCACACCGATGTTCATAGCAGCATTATTCACAGTGGCCAGAACATGGAAGCGACCAAAGTGTCCTATGATGATTGGCTAAAGAAGCTGTGGTACATATATACAATGGAATATTACTCAGCCATAAGAGGAGATGAAATACTGCCATTTACGACAACATGGATGGACCTCGAGATAATCATGCTAAGCGATATAATCCAGACAGAAAAGTTGAAAAACACATGATATCACTTATATGTGGGATATAAACCTAAAAGCAATAAATTAACAGGACAAACAAACAGAGACTCAGGGACATGGACAATGGACTAGTGGTTACCAGAGGGTAGGGGGTGAGGGAAGGTGCAGGAGGTAGACGGGGTAAAGGGGGTCAAATATAGGGGGGGAGGGGGAGGGTGAAGTGGGTAAAGGGGATCAAATATATGTTAGGTGAAGGAAACTGGACTTTGGGTGGTAAACACATGATAGAATATATAGATGTCAAATTATAATTTACACCTGAAAATTATATAATTGTATTAACAATGTTACCCCAATAAACTTAATAAAAAATAAATTTAAAAAAATAGAAGCAAATACTGTAGAGTCCAGAAGCCTAATGCTCTTCACATGGTAATCCACATGATTACACTCCACAATGCTCTTACTATCAAAATGGATATTTAAAGTATTCTTGAGAATAACAGGAATCTGCCAAAAGGCTGTCTCGAGTGATTTAACACAGAAATTTGTACATAATCAAAATAGTGAATTTCAAACATGATTATAATCAAATATATTCACAAAACAGAATTCTTTCATGTAAAGAAACTTCAGTAAAGTTTGATATTAAAAACAAAAAATTATTCTGATGGTCTCAAAGGAAAACCACTTATGACAAATATAATAACTTATTAAAGCATATAAGTAAAATTACATACTCCAAAGTTGGCTATACTACTAAAAACACTAATGCATAATAATCATTTTGTGTATAGTATCAAATATTTCTAATCAACTCAGGAAATTATAATAAGCAATTCTAAGTGGGGGAGAAAAAGGGACAATTCATGTTGAGTGTTCTAAGATTTCTCTAGCCATGTTTTCAAGTAGCTATAATACATTAATTATTCATCTACTAAAAACTACTGTTAATGTTGAGGGTTCTATATAAAACCCAATAGCATTGCAGAGATCGAGTATACTTTCTAAAATGCAGCACATTTCTAGATGGTTCTTACTGAATACAACCTACATGATCTGTTCAGGGCCTCCTTGCCCCTTTTAAGACTGTCATGTATATTCCTGGTTTCAGTCTAACCTAAATTCTACTAGAAGCCACTTACACAAAGTGCCTATAATTCTTTTACCTAATAAAAGCTATTTTTGCCTTGAAAAAAACTATTATTCAAATTCTATTAAGTGAAAAAATATTATTTTAATTTCTTTTCAAATGAAAATTTAAATTATTGTTATTATCCTATGATATATCAATATGTAAAACACAAATCTCTATGATTTAGCCCTTTACTATCTTGCTTCTCTCTCCTTTTCACTGCTTTTACTTCCTTTCTTAAAGTTAAAATATGATTTCTTTTCTCAGCTATTTATCTGAAATGTAAAAGATATGACTCAAGAAACTATTGCCTAATAGTTTCTCTCAAATGCATTTCTAGGACTGAGATGTGTTTTGGCTTGGTTTTTATTTTTGTTTTTTTCCAATCATTCTACCTACCACTTCGATTTCCTCTAACACAGGTAAATCTAAATTGACAGGTAGGATATTTCCATGGTGACCTTTCTACATAGCCCTACCCAGCCCAGAGCCAATCTATGTAATAAAATAAGTCCTTCAGTCTCTATTACCATTAGGGTTCTATTAAACGTGTGCTCACAAAAGGGTTTGTTACCCATCTCATAACAGGTACTATCCTACATATGAATCAAGTCAAGGTGGCTGATACTGCTTTCTTCTTTCATCTCAGGATTAAGAAGTAGAAGACACTGTTGTGAACTAAAATAAGATCTAAGTGAACATTCACAGCCCCTAAAAACATGTCCTTTCACTGTGGAATTCACAACGAGTTTTCAAAGCTACATTGAGCATCAGAATTGGAGGCAAGAAAAATAAAAAATTAAAGAGAGTAAAAATTATCCATACATCTGTAATCCTGTTAAAAGAGTGTTTTTCAACCAAGAGATAAAAGACAAACCTAACTTAGCCAAATTATCTCCTAAATCTGTGATCACATCTTTAATACTCAACAGTTGTTGAGTTCATTTTTCCATGACAAAAAATATAAAATAATAAACCAAGTTATTGAAGAACCTTGGCTACATATAGTTACTATTCTTTGACTAAAAGCTGTTTCTTATGAAAAATCTTTTGGAAATTGTATCTGTTCCATTTAGTAATCCTAGCTTATTGGAGATCAGGGCAATAATAGGCAGAAAACAGCAGAGTTTTGCAAATGCAGTTAAAACAAGGTCAAATTTTGACAAATTGTTACCAACCTCTTGTAGCAAAACAAAACAAAAATCCAAAACAAAAATCCTACTAAATTATGGGTATCACATTCCAAGGCACTTGAATCTTATAAACCATAAAATCTTAAGAGTTAGGAAGTATTTCCCAGACAATTCAAGAATACCTTCTATAATATCCTTCATTAAAAAAAAATAAATCCTGCATTT
This sequence comes from Eidolon dupreanum, assembly GCA_028627145.1. Taxonomy (NCBI): domain Eukaryota; kingdom Metazoa; phylum Chordata; class Mammalia; order Chiroptera; family Pteropodidae; genus Eidolon; species Eidolon dupreanum. Next base: position 38,835,989 of record CM053506.1, read on the forward strand.
CAACAATGCACTGGGCTTGGATGAATGGAAATGATGAGGTGCTCATTATAAACTTAGACGCCAATGATTACTTTTCTAAAGTTCTTCCTTATGTTGTGTTGAAATATGCCACTTTTGCATTTCTATGCAATAGAGATGATTTTATAAAGTGGGAAAGGTATAAGTTTGAAGTCAAACTAGATTAAAATTCCAGTTTTCAGAATCAAAAGAAAGAAAACAGATGTCAACCAGGGATAGTCATTAAGGCAGGACATACACACTCATGTGCATCCTTAACTTCTCCCCAAGTTCTCTTTAGCCACAATGCCTGAATTTTCTTCATTCCATTTTATTACTTGCTTGAAATCAAACCCGTATCAATTTTAAATTCATTTAGTTTCACCAGCATTTAACTTTTAAATGCAGTTAACTCTCAGAGGTCATGGGGAGTACACATTCAATCATACATTAGTATAAACTAGCTCATTGCTCTCCATCTGACATCTCATGCATGTCTCTATTATAAAACACACAACATTGTATTTTAGTCATATCCTGCAGCAAAAAAAAAGAGGGCTATTAGATCAGAGAGATGCGCAGAGAGGCTAGCAGAAAACTTCATCGACTTCCAAAAGTTGCCTTGGCATGATCATTTTCTCACAAATATTAAAAGCTTTTCCAACTCCAACAAAGAATCCCTTACCCCCAAATTCCAGAGTTTAGGTTCCTCTCAGTAAAACTAATTCTTGTACATAAATTGACATGTTTTTGTAGAATGGCTTGGAAACCTAATCATCTATAATATAATTGCTACAGAAAAGTCTCTAATACCAAATATATTTTTTTGGAAAAAAAAAAAAAAACTGTTCCAAGCAGTCAAGATGGTGTAGAGGTTAGAGACTTTGTAAGTATCGTGCGACCACACCAAAACTGTGACAAAAACACGGAGCAAACTGCAAGTAGAGTCGCCTGGGGTCTGGATGAACAGTAGGGAGAGAATTAAGAAATCACCTTGGAAAGACAGGACAGAGCAAAGACAAGAGGCTACCCAGTCCCACGCAAGCTGAACAAGACAGAGACTATGGCAGCTGCAGTCAGCAGGTGCGGACATTCCTCTTAAAGGGGCTATGACCACAACCAGACTTTCCTGGTGATGGACTCACTGGCCCTGAGCTCCAGTGCTTGGGCGCTCCTTGGGGGGCACCAGGGACATACAGAGGACATTGAGTTGTTGGGCTTCAGGGCAAAGGCCAGAGGGGCTTCTTCTCCTGGAAAGAAGTACTGGCGATATCCATTGATCTTTTGTTGAGTTCTCCTGCTCCCAGCATGCAGATGCAGGTGAGACCTCATCGAACTGGATAACAGAGGTCACTCCACCCAGAGAATTCCCTGAAACTCCGTCCCTCCCAACTTGCCGCCCTTAGGTACATCCAGTGGTGTCCTCCGCATGCCCTGTGCCCCTTTCTGAGCAGCTTCAAGCCCCGCACTGGTGGCAACGGTCCTTGGTTTCTGGTGTAGCCTCTTGAGGCAACTATAAATACAGCACAGGTGACAGCCACCTGTGGATTGCTTGCTGACCCTTATCAGGTGGACCTGGAAAGGCACAGGCTGGGGCAAAACTTATCCTGCAGCTGGACCCCTCTCAGGACTGTGTCACTGGGCCCCAAGACCTGGAAATTAAGAACTTTACGTAGTACATATAAACAGACACAGAAAGTCAGCCAAAATGGGGAGACAAAGAAGCATGTTCCACATGAAAGAAAAGAATAGAGCTCCAGAAAAATATTTAAACAAAGTGGAGTCAAGCAATCTACCAGATGCAGAGTTCAAAATACTGGTTATAAAAATGCTCAGTGAACTAGGGAAAGAGTAAATGAACTCAGTGAGATCTTTAACAAAAAGATAAAAAAACATAAAAATGGAGATGGAAATCATAATAGAGAACTAGTCAGAAATGAAAAATATAACATCCTAGATGAAGAACATATTAGAGGGAATCAACAGAGTGGATGAAGAGGAGGATTGAATCACTGATACAGAGGATGGGGTAGCAAAGGACATCCAATCAGAACAGCAACAAGAAAAAAGAAATTTAAAAAAATGAAGGTAATTTAAGGAGACTATAAGACAACATTAAGCATAACAACGTTTGTATTATAGGGGTACCAGAAGAAGAGAAAGAGGAAGAAGTTGAAAACCTATTTTAAGAAACAATGATGAAAATTTCCTGATGAAGGAAATAGACATACAACCCCAGGAAGCTCAGAGAGTCCCCAAAAAGATGAATCCAAAGAGGCTCACACCAAGACAAATCATAATTAAAATGCCAAAGGTTATATAAAAAAGAGAGAATCTTAAAAGCAGCAAGTTATCTACAAGAGTGCTCCGACAAGACTGGCAGCTGATTTCTCAACAGCAACTTTGCAGGCCAGACGGGCTTGTACAAAATATTCAAAATGATGAAAACTCAGGATCTACAACCAAGATTACTTTATCCATCAAAGCCATCATTCAGAGTCAAAGGACAAATAAAGAGTTTCCCAGACAAGAAAAACCTAAAGGAGTTCATCACCACCAAACCAGTACTATGTTGGAAGTATTGGAGGGACTTCTTTAAGAAGAAAAAATATCTATCAAAAATATGAATAAAGAATGGCAATAACTACATATCTATCAACAAGTTCTTCAAATGAAAAAGAATTAAGTGCTCCAATCAAAAGATAGGGTGGCTGAATGGATAAGAGAACAAGACCCTTATATATGCTGCCTGCAAGAGACTCACCTCAGATGAATAGACACACAGAGACTAAAAGTAAAGGAATGAAAAAAGATATTGCATGATGGCCCTAGAAGTTATTGTGCTGAATGGAGTAAGTCAGATAGACAACGACAAATGCCATATGATTTCACATGCATGTGGAATCTAAAGAACAAAATAAATAATAACAAAAAACAAATAAACTCATAGATACAGAGAACATTTTGAGGGTCACCAGAGAGAAAAGGGGTGGGAGAGTCGTTGAAAAGGGGGAAAGAGATTAAGAAGTACCAATGGGTACTTACAAAATAGTCATGGAGATACAAATATGGCATAAGGAATATAGTCAGTAATATTGTAATAAATATTTACGGGGCAGAAGAGTATTAAATTTATTGAGATGATCACTTTGTGAGTTATATTAGATCTCTAATCACTATGCTTTACACCCAAAACTAATATAATATTGTACCTCAACTATAATTGAAAAATAAAAAATTTTCTTAAAAAAATAAACTGTTGCAACACAGTTTAAGGACACATCTGATTTTCCTTTAAGATTATTAAATTCCATGACACAGTTATCATAGTTACCTAATCAATATAACTTTGTACTCACTTTTCAACTAAACTGTTCAGGTCTTTCTTTTTTTTTTTTTTTTCAAGAATTACTGTAGATCCAAGTCTTTACATGATATAACTGGACAATTTTTATTTGCCTCTAACTGCAGAATTTTATGTTGTCCTCCTAATATTTCATCTTGTAGAATCTGTACTTTTGTTCCTGCCATGTCAAAATTTTGTTTTAGAGAACCCAACATATTAATACCCCTCCTAGTTTTCTATTTCTCCATTAATTTGTCCAGTATAAATTCTGTAGCTCCAAGCTAAGTCTTTGAGCAAGTGAGAGCCAGGCATTACACTTGATTTTGATACCACTAGAAATCTCCTTCTAGAGCCATAATGGTCAATTAATAAACATTTTAGATATGATTTTTCAACCTGTTATTAATTACCTTTGAGTGAAATAATCCACTTTTTTATATTTTGTCAAAAAAAACCATATCATAGGAAGATTTTTAAATGCTCTACTGAAAAGAGACAGCTTTTCAACACATTCCTTTTTAAGAATTTGATTTTTTAAAAAATCTAGTTGACATTAACTTTGTGGAGAATCCATGATGACTGCTAATAATTATCGCTATATATTACATTTTAATTCTTCAGTTTTTCTATAGTTTGGTGCCTAGATGGCCAGCCAAATTTTAGAGACCACTTTTTTACCTCTTTTGAAAAAGAATATTTGCCCTTCCTCTGCTTTCTGGCAGATCTGTCATTTCTCCATCACTCCCAGGAAAGGTTCTGTGATCACATCTGCAGATCACTTTAAAATTCAGGAATGTATTTCTTCAGGGTATACATACTTCAGTTAATGTAAAGAGACGAGGTTATATCCTTTTTTTTTTTTTTTCATTTTTTTAAATAACATTTTTTTATTTTTCAGGTATAGGTGGCATACAATATTATATGAGCTTCGGATGTAGAACATAGTGATTAGACATCTATATAACTCACAAAGTGATCACTCCAATAAATCTAGTGCCCCCTGACACCATACATAGTTAATTACAGTATTACTGACTATATTCCTTATGCTATACTTTGTATCTCCATGACTATTTTGTAACTACCCATTTGTACTTCTTAATCTCTTTCCCCTTTTCAATGACCCCCCCACCTCCTTCCTATCTGGTGACCCTCAAAATGTTCTCTGTATCTATGAGTTTGTTGCCATCTTTTTGTTTATTTGTTTGTTTTGTTCTTTAGATTCCACATATACATGAAATCATATGGCATTTGTCATTCTTTATTTGACTTACTCCATTCAGCACATTACCCTCTAGGTCTATCATGCAATATCTTTTTCTATTCTTTAACTTTTTGTATGTGTGTCTATTAATCTGAAATGAGTCTCTAATAGGCAGCTTATGTAAAGGTCATGGTTTTTGCCACCCTTTCTTTTGATTGGAGCATTTAACCATTTACATTTAAGGTAATTATTGATAGATATATACTTGTCATTTTATTATTCATATTTTTCCTC